>JANQBM010046360.1:0-10064 GCA_025594535.1 Erythroxylum domingense | reverse complement strand
CGCCACCCTCGCGGGGCACGGATCCGGGTATCACTATCGATATCGGGCTCGGGTCTGGCGGGAGATGGGGTGTTACACTTAGTATAAAGCACTCTAAAATTTCATCTCCCTAGTTGAAAACCAATTCCAAACCACTGTCAAAATTGTAAGGAGTGATAATGGTATAGAGTTTATCAGCTTAGACTGTGCCAGACTGTTTCAAGACAACGGAATATTGCATCAAAAGTCATGTCCTTACTTCCCCCAGTAGAACGGTGTCATAGAAAGAAAACATAAACGCCTTCTACCAATTGCCAGCTCCCTAACGTTCCAATTTAAGCTACCAAAGAAATTTTGGGGAGACTCCATTCTTGAAGTCACTTGTGTTATCAACAAACTACTTAGACCCTTACTTCACTAGAAATCCCCTTACAAAATACTATACAATAACCTACCAAATGACACAAACCTAAAACCATTTGGATGTTTATGCTTTGCTACAAACATTACTCCTCATAAAGATAAATTTGAGGCAAAAGCCTTTAAGTGCACCTTCGTAGGCTATGTAATAGGTCAAAAAGCTTTCAAATTATATGATCTCAATTCCCATAAGATTTTTGTGTCTAGAGATGTCTTATTCTATGAGAGAATATTTCCTTTCCAAACTATACCTCACAGTGACTCCACCAAAACCACACCATTACCTTTGTATCAAACAGTGATAATGCTGACTTACATTCAACTTCTGACTCACCAAACGACCTTACATACCCCAATCCCTACACCAACAGCTGAAATAATGATAACATGACCTCCATTGTACCTCAAACACTTAACCATAACCCACATCCTAATGAACCAAGCCGTATACCAGACAATACAACCTTTACTATAACACACCACTACTATAGAGCATATGCCGAATATCTAGAGGATATTCAAGAACATACCTTATGAGAATGACATGTTAGAGTAATCATAGCAACTTATTAGGGCATCATACAGAACATAAGTATTTTCAAAGATCAAAACTCCTAATTTCATTCACAAAATGAAAATTACTTATATTGTCATTATGTTTCATAATACATGTTTATACATAACATAACATTTGAGAGTTTTAAAGGTCTATACAAAAAGTTCTACATGAAAGGAGAAAACTAAAAAAAAAAGTATTTTATGTAGACTTCACAGGTATCAGCTGACCAGACCTTTAAGCCATTCTTGCTTCCAAAATTGATAGTATTAGACTTCTATTATATATCACCTTAGAAGCTAGGTCTCTCTTGTACCAGAAAATTAACGTTGCAATTTTGATGAGTTTGTGAACCATCATCAATGTGCTTACTCATATCAAAACACAAGGACAAATTATAATCCAATTCACACGAAAATCATATCATCCAATATTGAGTATTATGTCACATTTTATCATGCTTCAACAAGTAAAACTTGTGTACAATTTTTTGCATCACTATTTCAGAACAATCAAATAATTCAATTCAATCATCCATATGATACATATCAAGTTATATATGCAAAAGCACAAGTGACTCCATTCATTTTTTTTACTTTGTTGTGATCAAGCACCTATCCTGTATCCATTGTGGATACTGAACTCATTTTATTTACTTTCCCGTACCCACTATGAATACCGGTTTCATTAATAACTAAGCCTGTGTCTCTTCATGCACATTTATGAGCTTTAAGCTTTTTTTCACACTGGCTACTCTGGTCATAACTCCTTTATTTGATCATACATAATAATGTGATGGAATGCATCAATTCATAAAATATGATATCAATAACTTTCATTGAATGTGCATAGTCATTTATTATATTCATCAAATCTGAGTCTAACATTTAATATTCAGTTGAGTAACATTTTCCATATTCACATACAATTAGAAAACACTTCCATATACAGTCTCAAATATCAATCTCCTCAGACCATCAACGTTCGGAACTATCACAATCATATCAATAATAGTTTAATATCTAAAAGTTAATCAAAAATAATTTAGTTATAGTTAGAAAACATCTAGGCTAACTCACAGTACATTCCAGATAAGTTATTGCCTTGACGACTCGGTAATGTCTGGATGTTGGCGATCAATTCGTGCTTCTTTAGTTATGCAATACACACATATAGTTCACACATTTCTAAGTTGTTCAATCATTTGAATATTCAATCATGCACATGTACATGTGTTATGTTCAATACATGCTCAATTGACTTTCTCAGGTATGTATCCTTAATCACGAGTCTTGATCATTCAAACATTAAGGCTTGTATATAACTAGTTTGCAATTTAGGCTTATCCCTCAAGTAAACTTGATTATTCTAAATTCAACAATCATACATTCACCAACCCTTTTCTAGCATTATATAATCACATAATATCTCAGTTCTCATTCATTCATACTTAATTTACATTACTCATACCCTTTGGATCACATTTGTATTCATAAGAACACCTTCATTCTTAACAACTCATAAATTCCAAATTTAGATACATTGATATCAAACAATCCATTTCTTAAGTTATAACATTAATTAACAATCTAAACTTATCAACCTTTAACCAATTAATCAAGCATCAAATTAGGTTCATTTAAAGCCTCAATGAACTCCATATGCACCAAAGTAAAGTAACTTATCCTTAGTTGATTCAATTATCACACAAAACAGAAAATTTCATTTCCAAAGCATTGCCCACGATCGTGGAGGACCTTCCCACTATCGTGGGATGAGTGAACCTATTGTTAACTCTCTATTTTCCTTCAATTTCTCCAGATTTTGACACCTTCATACCAAATTCAAAATATCTTCTTAAAAGTTCATTAATTATAGTTCAATTCCTCATCAATTTCACCTCAAATCCTAACTCAAAATCATCCATACAATAGCTCATAAATTATTGTTTTTTAGGCACTCAAAAATAGAACATGATTGTATCCCTTTATTCATCAGTATCTTAGCACTCATTAAACACCATTTTCACAATCGACCCATCCCAAAAAAATTATCATAAATGTTATGCTAACATATGTCACAATAGGTCAGTAATTCACTTCCTTGTTTAGCTTAAAAGCCTCCTCAATTCATCAAGTTAATATAGCCCTCCAATCTTGGAAGATCATGACAAATTCAAGGTAGAATAGGTTAGGTTTTCAATAACAAGATGAAGACAATAAAATATTGGAGTGGCAAAGTGCAGATTTTTTTTGGCAAAACTCAAAATTGTGAGGGTTGGCTGTGAATGTCAAAACTAAGAGACACTTGTCAAGTAAAGACACATACTACCTGTCTTATACTTGTGCTACCAAATGTCACTTAAATACCTAGTCCATTTATCACTTAGTTCCTTAAGCCATTTGTCACCCAATTATCTAAGCCATCTGTCACTCAATCCTACTTCCATGTGTCACTTATTTTTACTGCCATGTGTTAACTTGTCTTGTCACTTGACATTTTTTTTCTAGTCTAAATGTACATATTAATTTAATAATCTCCCAATTGTAACAATTAATTTCAAATTACTAATTGTAATCCATCAAATCAAAACTCAAGATATAAGCAATGAACAATCATATTATAACCATTTTAAACCTTTTATAAACCTGAGCATATCAATTGAGTGCATATATAATCTTTGCAATGTGTACGAAGTCATAATCCATGTGTGTATGCTAATGATATGCATGTGAATGAAATGCATTTCATAAATTCTCAATGATATTATTAATGTGCAATAGTCTAAGGTTCTAACCCTTAGTATGGAAGCAGTTTATTACATCTACACTACTCAGAAAGAATACCAAAATCAAAACTAGATCTATCAGGTTATGTGATTATGTCTCCAATGCAACAACACCTACTACTGCACTTAATTCAGTACATATTCCTAAATTAGGTGATTCACATACTCCACCTGCTTTTCCTTACATTAATCCCCTACGTTTTAGCCTTTCATACATGTCATTCCTAGCTAACATATCATGTATCCGAGAACTCAGGACATATAGTCAAGCAAAATTAAATGATGATTAGGTTAGAGGAATGTAACAAGAATCAAAAGCCTTAGAGGACAATCGTACATGGGAACTTACTCCTCTACCTCCTAATAAAAGGGCCATAGGCTGTAAATGGGTATATAAATTAACATTTAACTATAATGGAAGCATTTATAGGTATAAAGCACAGTTGGTTGCTAAGGGTTACAACCAATTTGAGGGACTTGACTACCATGACAACTTCTCTCTTCTTGCAAAATTTGTTATTGTGAGACTTTTCCTTATTGTCATTACTGCAAAAGGATGGGCCCTTCGTCAGATTGACATCAACAATGCTTTCCTCTTGAAGGATACGATAAAGCCAAGCTTAGATAAGTGTGTAAGCTAGTTAAGTCTCTCTATGGCCTAAAGTAAGCTTCCAAGTAATGGAAGAAAGAATTCTCCACCAAACTCCAATGTTATGGCTTCAACCAATCTAAGCATGTTTATTTTCTTTTCATTTTGCATATTATTTCTTACTTCTTTGCTTTAATTGTCTATGCAGATGACGTCCTTATCATAAACACTAGCGAAGCTTCCATACTTGCTATCAAATCCTTCCTGCATGTAGAATTCACTATTAAAAACTTAGAGTTAGTTTGATACTTTCTCGGGTTAAAGATCACCAAGTCATCCACTGGAATTTACTTGAACCAAAGAAAGTACAAATTAGACATCTTTGTTGACTAAAAGCTGCTAAACCAGTATCTACTTCATTTCCCTCTCATCTTTGACTTACAGAATCACAAGATAATCATCACCTAGATCTTGCTCAATATAGATGTCTAGTTAGTCAATTAATCAACCTCATTATCACAAGACTCGAAATTTCCTTTATAGTTTAACAACTAAGTCATTTTATGCAAAATTCCCAACTGTTACACCAAGAAGCTGCAACACATCTCTTTAAATACTTAAAAGGATGTCCTACAAAATTTTTCTTCTTTCCCAGTCATGATAACCTACAGCTACAGGGATATTGTGATGCAGATTTGTCCATTTGTCCATCTACACACAAATCCATTATTGGCTATTGCATTTCCCTTGGTAACTCACTCATATCTTAGAAATCCAAAAAGCAACCCACTGTTTCGCGTTCTTCAGCTAAAACTGAGCATAGAAGCATAGCCACCACAGTATGTTAACTGTAATGGATCTCCTACTTACTCTAAGACTTCCAACATTCCACCATAACTACCTATTCCACTCTTATGTGACAATCAGACTGTCCCACACATTGTAGCTAATCTGATCTTTCATGAGAGAACAAAAGACATTGAAATCGACTGTCACTTAGTCCGAGGCAAACTCCAATAAGGTTTCATTATAACTTAACATATACATTCAAAGTTTTAGCTTACAAATCTCTTTACCAAAAATTTACCAACATTTACCCTCACACATCTCTCGTCCAAGTTGGGATTGGTAGATCTCCACCAATCTTTAACTTAAGGGAGGCGGTGTAATCCTTAGCACATGCAATGTATATAATATTTATCACAAGCAATATACCCTACACAAAACCATGTAACTAACAATAACAAACTCTCACTCCCATAACCAAAATTTGTTAATTTATTAAAGTCATTCTTGCCATTTAGCTAGAGAGTTTTGCTTTACTTCCTTTTTATATAAAGGCATTTGTAACAATAGAAGAAATGAGAGATTCTTCTTCTTCAAAGGCGTTAGTTCTTGTTATTCTCTTTGCCAAATATTAAGCAACAACGATTGCAGATATTGTAGTCGTACAATTACATATTATATAAAACTTAAAGATTGTTTATTTTTTATAAATAACTAAATTAAATAAATTTCAATCTTAATATCTTATAATATTTATTAAAAATTATTAATAAATATTTTAATTATTAAACAAATAAATAAAATTCACACATGTATATCTATATTGATGGTTCATAATAAATCATATTATAAAAATATAAATAGAAATGGACCACTTTTATGGTTTTCAAAATTTAGAAAACTAAAAAAAATAAAACCATAAACTCAAATAAGCATATTTTTTATTGAACTTGAAAATAAAATAATTAAATATGAATAGAAATAAACATACCTTAAGATGTCTATATTTATTAATATAAGTATATAATACCAAATTGGAAACTTATATATTGTTATTGGTTTTATATTTTATTATATCCTAACATTGATCTTAATTAAAAAAAACTAAGTGCAAGAGTTTTGTTTTTTTAATAAGAAAGCATATGCTTGACTGATGCAATCGAAATTAGCTTCATTTGAATTCAATAATGTAAAATATAGAGTAAATTATATAAGAGACTAATTGTTATAATAATAATTAATAATATTTGTTAATTATCTTTAAATCCTCCTTAATAAGCTAATTATATATAGAATTTATTTTAAAAGTAACTAATTAGAATAAGAATTTATTACAAATATTAATCTAATACAATTGTTAATAATAGAAATAAATTAAACTATCATAATGTCTATTTCAAAATTTTAGTAAGTTCATTTTTAGTTTATATATATGAAAATTGTCCATAAAACTTCTTTACTATGATTTTTCTTTTTTAATTGTTGTTCTCATACTTTCTTTCTTTTCTTTCTTTTTGTGATTTTCTTTCTCTTTCTTTGTCTCTCCTAATTTCAATGATGTAGCTACTAAATCATTGTACTGCAACTTTACAACTTTAATGATGCAATTAGTTAGTCATATTGATGGATCTGCACAATTATGACAATACAATTATTCAATTATAATGATGCAATTCCACAATTACAATGGTACAACTATTTAACCATAATGATGTAGTTCTTAGTCATTTAAAGAAATTTTTATTCATCATTCTTTTTTAATAATTGTAACACCTAGAAAGAATAGTTGCATCACTTTGAAAGACTAGTTATATCACTCTTCTAAATCACCTACATCATTTATTCGTAATATGTTAACCACAACTTGTTGGAATAATTTAATCATGTGATCGAAAATAGTCGTTAAAAAAAACTGAAGTTGTCCTTTGTAAATGGAAATTAAGAATTATATGTGAGAAAATTACTAGTTATGGATGAAAAGAAGTCTTAAAAGAGGTTGAGTAATTGTATCATTTCTTTTGGAGCAATTATATTACTTAGAAGGAGTAGTTCCATCATTCTTCCAAATCAATTGCATTACTCTTCTAGAATAGTTGATAATAGTTCGTAATAGCACCCAAGAGGAAGGAGGGGAAGGAGGGAGGGATGAATTGGGTGTTGGTAAAGCTAAATAACAATTTATTATTTAGTAAATGCAATTAAACGAAAATAAGTTATATGATAAAAATAATTAAAGTAAATCAATAACATAGTTAAACAACAATTTAAAAAGTATAAGGAAGAAAGACAAACCAACTTATATTGGTTGTAAATAACTCTTGACTAAATCCGCTCTCCAAGACATTTAGAATTTCCATCAAGTCTCTTTTTTCAAAAAGCTGAAGAGAAACCTTCTTATAACAATCTTATTTTTTACAAATAAAGAGTAACTCTTTTTACAATATTTCTTTAAGGTGAAGTGTAAACCTACTTAGAAAAGAATTTTTAACTCAAAAGATCTTGGTTGATCACTTTGATAAGCTTAAAGGCTTACTCATTTCAAAATGTAGCAATGAATTTACATAAAACCTTTATAAAACTCTTTAAAATATACTTATATAACAACCAAATATTTTTTAATTTAAACCAATAAAAATAATGTATTTGTATAGTTTAAAGGTCAAACTAACTGCTAGAAACAAGGACAAGCCATTTCCAATGGATAGTTAATTTGCATTAGTTGACTAGTATAACACATAAGTTGACCAACATGCATTGAATGCATAAAGTCATTGGTTGTAAGGACATTTAATCCACCAAGCTGCATTGGTTCACCAATGCATAGAATAATATCCCTACAAACCTTTGATATACAAGATTTAATAATTTTAACCTATATTGGTTGACCATAAACTTATATAGGTCAACCAATATACCAAAAATTATGATCCCAACATTTTCAAATGCTCCAATTTAACTTTTTTAAAGTAAAATTTTTTAAACACTTCTGTAATGTTCCCTAAAGAAGGTTTAAAAATCAAAAGGGTTTTCTTTGATATCAAAACCTTAATTTTTCTTGATGATTGAAAAGGCTCATACAATAAGTTAAAATGATGTTGTGTTTAAGTATGATAAGCGTCTAAATATCAAAATGATCAAGTAGGAAGTATAATAGATATTATATATTTATTTATAACTTTATTCTACCTTTTTCTTTTATTGTTTAAAATTTTATTCTTCACTTAAATTACTTGAACTCCAGCTTAGTCTAACATCTCTATGAGATGTGTCTTAATTTATGTATGATTATTATTGATTTTTTATTACTATCATTGAAAAACAAAATTATTAGTATTACTATATTATTATCATCAAAACATGGATTATAACCTCTCTTAGTTAACAATCTCTCAATTTTTATAAAGACAAAATATTTTTTTAATATTAAATAAACAATGGTAAAATCAAATGCACACGATACATTATATGTGGGTAATATGAGAAATTATTTCCCCAAAAATTCATATATCATAAAAAAATTACAAAATCATCTATTTTAAGCACAAATTAACTTTTGTATAAGATTGCTAAGATACCAAAATTAATTACTTCTTCTAAATCTACTAAATTTATCAAGATAATATTGAAATTAGTCACTTTCTACTAATCTAATATCATTAACTTTCTCTCCCCTTTTTGGAAATATCACAAAAATTTAATTATCCAAAAGTTTACTAAAATGTTATTAAACACTAAAGCACAAAATAAATTAAATAAATAGCAATTAAAATAAAATTCAAACACTTATAGAGATCCTTATCAAATGGTTCCATAAATCATACCTAGCTCTCTCTTAATCATGCAAAATTTATCCTCACTCATTGGTATAGTGTATATATCAATCAATTTGATGTAATGTATCAAAGAAATCTAACTCAATATCCCATTTTGTACATGATCTCCAACGAAAATAATATTTAATTTTTAATGCTTAGTTCTAAACTGTTGAACGTTATTTTTTATGAGGCAAATGACACTAATGTTATAACACACAATTGTTAGCACTAATGTTATAACACACAATTGTTATCTTTGTGAGGTTCATGTCATAGTCTTCAATTTATTTTCTAAGTCATGAAATTTATGCACAGTAAATATGGTTAATAAAATACTACTAGTATAATATGCATTTGAATATCCAAGAATATAAAAAATTATATCTTTAGGATCCTAAAGCCCTAATAACATGGTACTATATAGGTATCTAAGTATAGGTATCTAAGTATACACTTGATGGCTAAAAGATGAGACACTTTTGGATTTAATTGAAATCTAGCATATAAACAAACATTTTGAACAAAATGTTGGGCCTACTTATGGTAAGATAAAGTAGACTATTAATTATACCTCGGTATAGTTTTCCATCAATTCAAATTTCCCTCTGTAGCCTTTTTCATCTTAATTATCTTTCTCATTGGTATCCCCAATGGCTTGGTGATTATTGTATAATTACTCCTTATCATTTAGTGATTAATGACCTGAAATTGCGTAAAATACTCACTTTGACTGATATGTGGTTTTAGGCACAATTCAGAAGCAAAAGACCTAAAGTGATTCAAAAGCGCTACATTTGAGCTGTTTTTTGAAGATTCACAATCCTTTGTGTTCTTGGAGTAAGAAGAAGAATATTAAAAGTAAAAGAAGAAAAATAAATGCCAACAAAGACGAGACATATGCTGGAAGTACAAAGAAGAAGAAGAATAGGGCAAGAAGAAGATAAGAAAAAGAAAAGAAATGAAGAGTCAACATTAAAATGTCTCACGAACATGCTGGAAAAGTTGCACAATCGTAACATCCCGTTTTCATGTAACGGGTTAAAACCTAGAAACAGGTCCAAGTGAGGTCAATCAGTGAAATTAGGAAAACACATCTCATGCTCATGCATTTGTGAACAATGATATGTGCAC
>JANQBM010046316.1:0-10066 GCA_025594535.1 Erythroxylum domingense | reverse complement strand
GGGCCGGGATAGCCCGGCCCGCGGCCCGTCTATATTTTTTTAATAAAAAAATTACAAAACGACGTCGTTTTAGACAAAAAGAAATGCATTGTTCACGGATGGTACTGTTTACGCAGAAGAGCTGCTGCGTTTTTCATTTTTTCTGCATAAGTTTCCTTTCTGGTTTTTCTTGTTTTTAGGCTAGAATTTTCGTACTTTTTTTTATAAAGGACTAGGGATGGAGACCATATCTCTTGTTATTATTCCATTTGCTCTTACTTTTGTTATGAATGGCTAAACTTTTCTTCTTGGTTGAAGGGAACCTTGTTATCATCTGATATGGTGATATTCTAAATAAAAGTTTCTTTCATTGATGAATATTAAGTGTCTTCCGATTTATTTTTCATGATTGAATTGATTGATTTCTAGGGTGTGCAACTAGAAATTAATGTGTTTAATTTATAGCTAGATTAGTAATATATGAAGTTCAATCTTATTAATCACAAGTGGCAATTAGTATTGCCATCTTTATGATAGAGTTGGAAATTCTAAGAAGACGTTTAACTAGATTAAATGCATGTCGTACATGCGTTGTCTTGTTCATTGGTTTCTTAGTTCTTAATTCTATTCATCAATTAAACTTAAGATCGTATCTAAGTTGTTGATTAGTAAGAATGTTTAGAATACATGTTTCTACTCATTTAATCTTAAGAGAAAACAACCCCCAATGATTGTTTGTTAATGGATTGATTTTTATATCGAGGATCCATATCAGTTCGATAACGTCGGTGACTAGAAACCAATGTTTGTTTACTGAATTTCCAGATTTGAATATTTTTGTTATCTTTTAATTTTAGCCAATTTAATTTCTTTCAAATTACGTTAATTTAATTTCAGCCATTTTAATTTATTTTAAATTACGTGAAACCCAAACCCCCTGGGTTTCGTTTCAACTCGTTAACATTTTCCGTTAAAGTTCCTTGTGGGAACGATCTCAACTCTTCACTAACTACATTTTTCTTGCTAGAGTTGGTATTAATTTGGTTGCAAACAAGAAAAACTAGAAAGGAAACTTCTGCCAAAAAAATGAAAAACGTAGCAGCTCTTCTGCGTGAACAGTGCATTTCTTTCTATCCTCTTTGATTCTTTTTCTCCTTCATCTTATCATGATCTTCAACAAATATCTCTTCCAGATATTTAGGTCGTAAATCGCCATCAACAAGGCAACATTTGAATTTCAAAATCTTGAATGTAATCGGATTTGATTTAAAATCAGATCTGTAGAAAATTCTTTTCCTTGTACGTGCCCACGCTTAGTCATCTATTTTTTCTGCTAGCTGGGAATTCAACTTGTCTTCCTTTTAATTCCATCTTTTTGTTCCAATTTCATCTCCCATGTGTTGAAAACCACCTAAGAACAATTTAGAAATAGTCCATCAATTTCGCACAATAATTTCATCACATTAAAGAAATTTATCCCAAAATTAGTATAAAAATAACAACTTAACAAATTCCCCCACACTAAACTTTTGATCGCCCTCGAGAAAATATGCCAAATCACTACACTTTATCAATTCATTCTTGATAAGATTAAGTGCACACAATCCACTAAACTTGAGCCAACAAGATATAGGTTGAAACACACATGATAATCACTTTTCATCGATACAAATAAACAAATTCAGATTAAACATTCTTTGTTCAAACGCAAGTATGAATTCAAGGTGAATTCTTCTCACAGATTTCTCTCTTTACACTCAAGTGTTTAAGGTTAAAGTGTTTCCCTCAAATCTCCCTCTAGCAGATTGCACTACCATAGGCCTGAAAATTCATCAGTTATCTTTCATTCGTATTACATGAGCTCATAGATCAGAATGACTTTATTTTGGGTTGTAATAGGGCTGAGTTCAAGGGTAATGTAAAAATGACAAAGGTTTAATCACAAGCATTCACAAAGTACCAAGTAAGAGGGATAACCAACTATAAATTCTAAGATAAACATGTAAATACAATGGACTACAACTGCTCATTACTAACTAATGCTACTATGCTTTATTCTTTTTCTTTTTTTTCATTCTTTTTTTCTTTTTCTTTTTCCCTTTTATTTTTTTTAAAATAAGGGACAGCAATAAAAACAAAAGAAAATAATAGCAACATAATTTAACAAAATCATGAGTACAAGTACCTATAAAAATATCTCAGAACACAATATAGAACAAAAGTCCCAAAATCAAATGCTTACTCAATACTTCATTCAATTTGTGATAGGATAAGGCTAATGGGATTTTTAGGTTTCAATGTAAGGTGATTAATTAAAAAAAAACAGGTTTAAAGGCTCAAAAGTGTTTATAAAGGGAAAATAACTAGGTGGGTCATTTTTAAGCTAAAAGGTGTAAAAATAAAAAAGGTCTTAATCATTTCTATAAACTATGTAATCAAACAATTTTAATCCGGTTCAATGCAAGTTCTGAAGGCAAACCTGATTAGAGGAGCATCATACAATACAAAGAAATAGAATGACATAAAATGATGTCATTAAAGCTCAAATCCACTCATAGGTTTAATTCAAGAATTCAACTTAATTCTATAACTACCTCATCACTCAAATGTCAAAAATTCGACTAAGTTTACAAGATCAATTATTGTAATCAATCAACATGATTCACCTTAGACTCACATAGCCTAATTTAATTTCATACATACATTCAATCTCATCCAAACTAATATGATAAAGCTTCATGTCTTAACATGAAAAAATCGAAAAGAATCACACACAAATACTCCAATTCCTCCCCCATACCTAGACCAACATTGTCCTCAATGTTATGACATAAAATTAAAGAAGCACAAATATAAAGAAAAAGAGAAAAGAAGGCTTCTCTATTTGGAAATGTTGAAATCGTGGTGTTGGCGGATGTGGAGGTTGGAATCTTTCATACTCCCAATAAGCCATTAAGTTGTGCTTCAAGCGGTGCATTATGTGTTCGAGCCGACTAAGGCAGTCCTCCAGATTGGCTGGGGAGTGTTGGTGACCACTTGTTTCAACTGTGGAAACCCTACTTTGTGCTACTGATCTTGTAGTGGAAAGAGTAGTAGGGCCCAGATTTGTGAAAGTTATGTGGCCACGGCTAAGATCCACAATTCCCATCCTGTTCAAACAATCTAAATCCAAAGGTTCTATACCACAAGCCACTTTCATGTCAGTGTTACCAAGATCTAATAATTCCAAATTAATGGCCAATTGTGTAATATAGAAACTGAGAATCAAAGGTTTAGATTTCTTATGTAATACTGATTGAAATTGTGTTAAAAACTAGAAACCCAAATTAACAGGAATATGCCTATCCATACACTACAGAAGATAAAATTCTACTTTAGACAATGTCCCTATGACATCCTTATGACCCGAAAAATTATATGCCAAAAGTCGATGTATAATTTTAAAAACAGGATTTCTAAAAAAACGAACTCCTAGAAATACTAGCATTATAGGGATTAGGATCAACAGACCACTGACTACACAATTCCAATGCATTAAAGTCCTCATGATAGTCACAACTAGAATTGATAAACAACTCATTTTTAATTTCAAAAGTTGACACAAATCCTAAAGCCACATTAAATTCAGCCATCGTTAAAGCACATTCTTTCCCTATCAATCGAAAATTCTACAATTCCTTCTGAAAACACATAAATTTTTCACGAGAATTAAATTGGAATGTACTATAGAATTCCCTTGTCAATTCAACAAAAGCAGGACAAGCTATTCTAGCAAATACACTCCAGTAAATAGGACCCATCATTTGGGTAAAAGAATCATAGACTTGCAATGCTTCAAGCATATCGGAAAGAATACACTTATAAGGGTAATTTTTCTTCTAACTAAGTTGTTGGAAACGTTCTGTATCTTCCGGAAGTCGAAAAGAGGTAAATCCACCACTTCGTGTGCTCTATTGGCTGCAGTTTTTGACTTCTTTTCCTCTCCTTATTCTATGGCGAGTAGATGGCCCTAGGTTTGTAGCTAAAATTGGTGGGGTTGTCTGCGCGGGTACCATCGTGGGTGAGATGGGTTGTGATGTAGAGGAAAGATCAACAAAAGATGTGATTGGGGTGGTCAACCTTCAGGATTCACTTTTTCTCCTTGGCATGGTTGTAACTCCATGAAACACAGACCTGCAATTGCAAAAGAAGAGACACGACACTAGCTGGGTGAGTTTTGGTGAATAATAGGGTAGAATATGGGGTAGTGTAAGGAGAGTGTAATTTAGTGTCCACTAGATGAGTATTGATGTGTGAAATCAGCAGTGAAAAATGATAGTGAGAAAAGCTAAGTGAAAGAAGAAGAGGGAAAAGATAGGTGGGAGAATTGGGGGGGAGGGGGGAGGGGCGGGAACCATAAAAATTTTCATTTTTTAAATAAAATTAAAAGAATTAAAATTACAGAATTAAAATTGTTAAATTACTTAAAATTAAATTCCTACTAAAATGAAATAAACCTAATAAAAATAAAAATGAAAATAGCTGAAAAATTAAAAGAATAAACAAACCTGAAAATTTTACGGGTTGCCCCGAATGTGCTTCTTTAAAGTCTTTGGCTGGACATGTTTATTCACTTACTTGATTAGAAATAGGTTGGGGATACCAACTCTATTTCTTCCACTCGTTCAACCAAAAAAACTCAAAATATGGCTTCAGGCGGTGTACGTTAACTTTAAATACCTTAGAGATATCTAAACTTTGAATTTCGATCGCACCATGAGAAAAAACATTAGTAACAATAAACGGTCCAAGCCAACGAGATCGTAATTTCCTTGGAAATAACTTAAGCTTCGAATGATAAAGAAGAATTTTTTGTCTGATTGAAAATTGTTTCCTAGAAATCATTTTATCGTGGAAAGCTTTAGTTTTTTCCTTATAGATTTTTGCATTTTCGTACGCTTCATTACGAATCTCTTCTAACTCTTGTAATTGCAATTTCCTATTGTTACTAACTTCTACCTGATCCATGTTCAATTTCTTCATAGCCCAATAAGCTCTATGTTCTATTTCCACAGGTAAATGACAAGGCTTACTGAAAACTAACCTGTATGGTGACATGCCTATCAGAGTTTTATAAGCAGTTCGGTACGCCCACAAAGCATCGTCCAATCGTAAGCTCTAATCTTTCCTATTTGGATTCACCACTTTTTCTAGTATGGATTTGATCTCCCTGTTGGATACTTCAGCTTGTCCACTTGTTTGCAGATGATAGGCTATAAAGACTAGATGTGTGATACCACATCTCTTCATCAAAGCTTCAAAAATCCTGTTGCAAAAATGGGTTTCTCGATCACTAATGATAGCCGAGGCATTCCGAATCTGACAAAAATGCTAGATTTAACAAAATTGATAACAGTTTTAGCATCGTCAGATAAAGTTGCCTTAGCTTTTACCCATTTCCAAACATAATCTATAACTAGCAAAATGTAGTTCTTACCAAAGGAAGAAGGAAAAGGACCCATAAAGTCTATTCCCAAACATAAAAAATTTCACATACCAGGATGTTCGTGAGTGGCATTTGATTTCTCGATCCCAAGTTACCTGTTATTTGAAACGATCGCAAGACTTGCAAAACATGTAAGAGTCATAAAATAACTTAGGCCAAAACAGTCCACATTCCAGAATTTTTCAAGCAGTTCTTTTAGGACCAAAGTGTCCCCCACACAGATGAATGACAAAAATGTAAAATGGACAAAATTTCATCATCTGTGACACATCTCTTAATAATCTGATCAGAACAAAATTTTCAAAGATGAGGTTCATCCCAAATATAGTATTTAACCTCTCCCTTAATTTTATCTCTTTCAGCTCTAGATAAGTCACTAGGTAAAGACTTACTCACCAAAAAGTTTGCTATATCCGCATACCATGGAATTACCTGTTGAATTGCAAAGAGACTTTCATCCAAAAATTTGTCGTGAAGAACATCAGATGCAGTACTTGCAGTTATCCTACTTAGATGATCGGCAACCAAGTTTTTAGCTTCTTTCTTATCGCGAATTTCTAAATCAAATTCTTGAAAAAGTAAAATCCGTCGAATCAATCTCGACTTGGCTTCTTTCTTATTCACCAAATATTTCAAAGCTACATGATCTTAATAAATGATCACCTTTTTCCCTAACAGGTATGACCGAAACTTCTATAATCCAAAGACTATGGCTAAAAACTTCTCTGTAGTAGAATAATTCTTCTGGGCATCATTAGGTGTCACGGATGCATAATAAATAACATGAGATACCTTGTCCACTTTTTGGCCCAGCACGACGCCAACTGCATAATCTGAAGCATCACACATCAACTCGAAAGGCATATCCCATTTCGGTGGCTGAATAATCAGAGCTATAATGAGTCACTCATTGAGTTCGTCAAACACAATTTTGCATGGCTAGTTGAAATCAAACTTCACGTCTTTTTGGAGTAGTTTACACATGGGTTGCACAATTTTGGAGAAGTCCTTGATAAATCGCTGATAAAATCTTGTGTGACCAAGAAAAGAACGAACTTCCCATACAGTCGTAGGGTAAGATAAAGATCGAATAATATCTATCTTAGCCTATCGTCTTCAATTCCCTTAGAAGAGACAGTATGACCCAAAATTATGACTTGATCAACCATGAAATGGCATTTTTCATAATTTAAATCCAAATTAGTTTCAATGCAACATTTAAGCACTTTTTCAAAGTTGACGATACATGTTTCAAAAGACTCTCCATAGACTGTGAAATCATCCATAAAAATTTTCATGCAATTTTCCACAAAATTAGAGAAAATACTTGCCATACACCTTTGAAATGTCGCGGGTGCGTTACACAATCCGAATGGCATTATTCGATAAGAAAAGGTGCTGAATGGACATATGAAGGTTATTTTCTCTTGATCCTTGGGTGTTACCATAATTTGGTGGTACCCTGAATATCCATCTAAACAACAATAGTAAGATTTACCTGCAGGTCTTTCAAGAATTTGATCAATAAATGGAAGCAAACAATGATATTTTCTAGTAATCGAATTAAGCTTCCTATAATTTATGCAGATTCTCTAACCATTTTGAACACGAGTTGGTATTAACTCACCATCGATATTTTCAACCACAATTACCCCAGTTGTCTTCGGAGCTACCTGGATCAGACTTACCTAATTTCTATCTGAAATTGGATAAATAATGCTAGCATTAAGAAGCTTTAAAATTTCTTTCTTCACCACCTCCATCATGGGTGGATTTAAATGACTTTGGGTTTGCCTCACCTCCTTCACTTCCTCTTCCATCAAAATTCGATGCATGAAAATGGTGGAACTAATACCCTTCAAATTAGCCACTGTCTAACCGAAAGCCTCCTTATTCTCTTTTAACACGTGAATTAGCCAAGTTTCCTACAAAGTCGTGAGTTGATTAGAAATAATAAGAGGTAATGTATATTGCTCACCTAAAAAGATGTACTTCAAATGGCTAGGCAAGCTCTTCAACTCCAACTTTGGTGGCCGAACCAATGACGACAGGAACTTGGTATCACTTCTGGACATCTCCACGTATGGCAACTGTTTGAGCAATGGTTCGGTGTCCTCCATTTTGCACAATAACATCTCCATTTGATCACTGGACAATACCGATTCCTTGCTTCTTTACGACCGTGATGTATTATCCACTTCCAAGATTATTTCAAGCTCATCTTTTTCCTTCAAAATCAAATTTTCCTGCACCCATGTGTCAATAAAATCCACAGAAACAATAGGTTGTTCATCATCCAAAATTTTCATGGCATTGTATATATTGAACTTAATTAATTCACCAGCAAATTTCGAAGTTAAAGATCCAACATCAATTTTCATTCTAATAGTTTTCAAGAACGACCTTCCAAATAAAATCGGGGTTAAAGAAGATGTATCATCGGTCCCCATCTGTAAAATATAGAAATCAACCGAAAAAAGCATATTTTGTACTTGAACCAAAATGTCTTATAACACACCCTTCGAATAAGCATTTGAGCAATCCGCTAATTGAATCACTACATTAGTTTTTTTTAAGAGGTCCTACATTTAAAGATTTATAAACATCATATGGCATGACATTTATGGACACACCTAAATCTACATAGCTTTTTCAATTCGCTAATCACCAATTTGATATGGGATAGTGAACATACCTGGGTCTTGACATTTGGGTGGAAGCTTTTTCTTTAGCAAAATAGTTGAAACATTCTCCCCCAATTGCACCTTCTCATCAAATTTTAATTCCCTTTTTGAAGTGCAAATTTCCTTAAGAAATTTCGCATATTGTGGAATCTGTTTAATCGCATCAAGTAGAGGAATATTTACCAGAACTTTTTGGAAAGTCTCCCATATTTCCTTCTCTTGCTCTTCCTTCTTTGCTTTGGCAAATCAGCTCAAAAAAGGGGGTGGAACCACCATATTTTGTAGAGTTGATTGTGTTTTTTTGGTTGGGTAGGTGTCTTTTGCACTACTTCTTCTTCTACCTCTCTTCTAGAAATTTTAGGAAGTGGTTCCTGCAATTCCTTACCATTCCGCAATGTAATAGCCTTCTCATTTTGTTTGGGATTAATCTCTGATTATGCTAGACAAATTCCAGAATTTCGTGCTTCCAATCTATTTATGGCAATTGCCATTTGGCTCATTTGATTCTTAATATTTTGGATACTTGCTTCAATATTTCACTGAAACGTCAAAGTGTTAGTGGCCAAAGATTGAACTATATCTTCCAAAGAGGGCTTACCTTTGGAATTGGGTATTGTATTTTGATGTCGTCGAGGCATATATGGTTGTTTATACTGCTGGAAATTCATGGTTGCCTATTGCCCTTGAGGATTTTCATAACGCAAATTCGGGTGATCGTGCCACCCTGGATTGTAAATGTTGGAAAATGGGTCGTACTTCCTTTGATTCGGTCTAGCAAAACCTCTCATTGCATTCACATGTTCTGCATTTTCATCCTGCAAAATCGGACATGCATCAGTGGAATGTCCTAACATTGAACATATTCCACATACCTTTGCTTCTTCTTTCTTCGTAACCGCAATTTGTCGCACCAAAAAAGTAAGGTCATCCAATCTTTTATCCAATGTGGTCACATTCACCTCATTCACAGTTTTTGTTCCATGCCCAGTACGTATTTCAAATTGTTGGGTATTGGAAGCCATGTTCGCGATCAAGTCCCTTGCGGCTATCGGTGTTTTGTCAATTAAGGCGCCACCATTTGCAGCGTCATTCATTGTCCTATCCGTGAGTGAAAGACCTTCGTAGAAGTATTGAATCAATAGCTGGTCGGTTATTTGGTGGTGTGGACAACTAACGCAAAGTTTCTTGAATCTTTCCAAATATTCATAGAGTGTTTCTCTCGTATGTTTTCGAATTCTACATATTTCTTTCCGAATGTTAGTTGCTCTTGATGCTGGAAAATATTTCTCAAAGAAGAGCCTCTTCATTTCAGCCCATGTTTGCACGTTTTCTCTGGCTAAATAGTACAACCAATCTTGAGCATTATCCTTGAGAGAAAATGGGAAGGCTTTTAGATTAATCTATTCTTCCGTCATATTTGTTGGCTTCATTCCCATGCAATCCATGTCAAATTCCTTCAAGTGTTTGTATAGATCTTCTCCTGGTAACCCTTGAAAATAGGTAATAAATGAATCAGGCTAGATTTTAATTGAAAAGTGTTGTTATCACCTAAATTTGGAAAGTTAATGCAGTGGAGCTGTTGAGCGTCCGTGGGCATGACTAGTTCTCGAAGGATTCGGTTTGCTACCATTCGTTCCTTTTTTTGGACTTGTTGCTACTATTTTGTCTGTTTCCATAACTTTTTGAGTGTCTTCTCAATGTCTGAATCAAATAACAATTTGGTTATTTTGTCTACTCGTGTAATATACATATATCGTTGAAAAATTCCTCGGCAACGGTGCCAAAATTTGGTACTACTGTCGCTTTCAACCAAATTAATACCAACTCTAGCAAGAAAAATGTAGTCAGTGAAAAGTTGAGATCATTCCCACGAGGAACTTTAACGAAAAATGTTAAACAAGTTCAAACAAAATCGGGG
>JANQBM010046315.1:0-29970 GCA_025594535.1 Erythroxylum domingense | reverse complement strand
CTACCAAGCATATATTTGCTTGTTCTGATGCTTCTGAGTCAGAATTAGATTCGGATGAATCTAAATCTTCCCAAGTTGCCATCATACTCTTTTTATTTTCTTTATTTTTCTTCGGTTCTCTTTTCAGCAATGGACATTCAGACTTGTAGTGCCCTGGTTTATTGCACTCATAGCAAATGATAGAGGTCTTCTCATTCTTGACGTCTTCTTTGCTATTTTTTTTAAAAGAAAAAATTTTGCTTACTTTTGCTTTCTTTTCCCACATCCTTCTGATTTTCTCGAAATGAAAGATAATTCGTCATAATCTTCACTTGAATCACGATCAGACTCACTGGCATCATCTTTCTTAACTTCTTCGATCTTCAATGATTTTGATGAAGAATTTCTATTTCTTTGAGTCTTGTGATTTTTCTGATCAACCTTTAATGCTATGGATTTTTCTCTCTTTGTCTTCAATATCCAGTTCGACTTCATGTATCTTCAAAGAACCAAGCAATTCGTCTAGCTTTAGTTTGCTCAAGTCCTTGGCTTCTTGTATAGCAGTGACTTTAGGTCTCCATCTTTTCGGCAGACTTCTAAGAATCTTCCTCACACGGTCTTGGTTATCGTATATTCTCCCAAGATCTTTAAGTCCATTAACGATAGTTTGAAATCGTCCAAACATCTTATCAACAGACTCATCTTCCTGCATTTTAAACAACTCATACTGGTGTATAAGAATACTGATCTTGGACTCTTTCACCTAGTTTGTGCCTTTATGTGCAATGGATAGAGTGTCCCATATCTCCTTCGCAGTCTCTTATCCATTAACTTTATCATATTCACTTCTACTTAACGCATAACTCAAAAAGAACTTGGCCTTTGAATTTAGTTAAAATCTGGCTTTGTGATTAGTTGACCATCTGTTGTAAGGAATGGCATTTCTTTTATCATCTATTGGTTCATACCGTCCATTCTCGATGATATCCCAAAGATCAATGTGTATGGATTCTATGAAGAGTCGTATCATATCCTTCCAATAATGATAATCTTCACCATTGAATGCAGGAGATCTTGTGATGGAGGCACCTTCAGCTATAAAACATATGATTCTGCCATGGATCTTTGTCCTCACTTTGTAAAAGTGATTTTAGAAAACCGAGCTCTGATACCAATTGAAGTAAATCACATGTTAGTATAGACTTTAAAAACTGAATAAAAGATTTTTATTCACTAACAGAAGTATATCAAAGAACTATTGGTTAAATATGGAATGGATAAAGTAAAACAGATGTCAACTCCTATGCATCCTTCAAACCCTTTATCTAAGGATGAAGCAGGTAAGAAGGTTGATCAAACTCTTTCTAGAGGAATTCTTGATCCTTTACTTTACCTTACAGCAAGCAGACCTGATATTCTATTTAGTGTTTGTTTGTGTGCTATGTTTCAAGCAGATCCTAGAGAATCTCATTATATTGTCGTTAAAAGAATTTTGAGATATCTATCAGGTTCTACTGATCTTTACTTAATGTATGAGAAAGGTAAAGATTTCTGAAGTAAATTACACGTTAGTATAGACTTTACGTACAAGAAACTTGATACACAAGAAGGGGGAGTTGAATGGGGTATCCTCTTTTTCTGTGAATATAAAATCTTACTAAGAACTTCTCTTTATTGTTAAAAAGATATCACAAATTATTACTTAGTTAAATTGCAAATAACTTCTTTATGATTGTTTAACAACAAAATAAACTGAAGTAAAGATAGAGGATAGACACTACGATTTTTATACTGGTTCACCCCAAGCCGTGGGCTACGTCCAGTCCTCAGTGTTCGTCTGAGTGTTTCACTATACTCCAAACAATTACAAGTATTTTTTCTTCCCTTCCAGAGCCTCTTCAGGTCTCTTACAAAGTATTCTTTCAGCTATCTTAGCCTCTCCAGGCTATCAGCCTTTTCTTTCTCTCACTACAAAAGATTGTGAGCTTTTGTTGCATTAGGGTTAGCTCTCTTCGTATTGCACTACAGAATTTCTCTTTTCTAAGTAAGTACTATAAGAATTTTCTCTCAGATTGTCTAACTTTCTAACTTGTCTTGGATTGTAACATTTTCGACTACAACTAGTATTTATAGCCTTCGTCTCTAACTGCTTCTTGATCTTTAATAACCACTTCTTGATTCTTGATAACCGCTTCTTTAGTTGAGCTCTGTAACTAACTCTGACTAAATAACTGTCTGACGTGTTACTGTATCTTCATGATATCATCAATGTCTTTACGTCTGTGTTGACATTACGTCTGCGTCTACGTTTTGATTTTGCGTCTGCGTTTTCGTCTGTGTCTGTGTTGTATTTGCATCTGTGTTATGATTTTGCCTTCGCGTTTGCGTCTGTATTTTAACTTCACGTCTGCGTCTATATTTTGATTTTACGTCTATACTCACTTGAAGTCTGTGTTTCCTTCTGCATCTGTGTTCTGTACTTTGTCTGCACACTTAACACACTTGTCAAAAACATTCTTCTTTTCTAACATTATTATTATTGATTGTTATCAAAATTAATCTTCGTAAAGTCCTCTTGAGTTAATAATTTTAAGTTAATTGGCTACTGTGATGCTGATTACACTGGAGACAGGATTGATAGGAAGAATACAAGTAGAGGCTGTCACTTTCTTGGCCATAGTTTAATTTCATGGTCTAGTAAGAGGCAAAGCTCAATTGCTCTATCTAATGCAGAAGCTGAATATATTTCAGCTACAAGCTGTTGCTCACAAACGTTATGGATCAAGTATCAGTTAGAAGATTATTTAATAAAAGAAAAACAAATTTCATCTTTCTGTGACAACACAAGTGTTATCAATCTATCGAAGAATCCAACACATCACTCAAGGGTAAAGCATATCAAAGTTAGGCATCATTTTCTGCGAGACTATGTACAGAGGGGAATTGTTACTCTACAATTTGTTGAGATAAATCATCAATGGGTAGATATCTTCACTAAGCCTTTGAACGAAGAAAGATTCAAGGAAATTAGGCAAAACTTGAATATGGTAGTGTTGAGTGATCAATCGTTTAACACGTCATGACCCAGATGATTTTCACAGAAGAAAGATAAAAAGTCGTAAGTTTTCAAGAGCACAGTAATTGCAAGTTACAGGCAGTAATTTTTTTGAGAAGATAGTAAAGGGAAATCCTCTCAAAAGGTTCAAAACATCACCGACTCTAGAATAGTCTTGAAATCCTCTGAAATAGACTTTTGGAGAGCTCTCAAACAAAAACGTTTCATTACTCTTGATATCAAGCCCTTTCGGTTTACATTCTCATCTTCAGAGACTAATCTCATTACTTTGAGAAAGTTTCTACTGTCTAAAGATCATAATGGAGCAAGCTATGATTTATGAAAGACACATTGATTTCGACTCCTTGAAGAAGAATCAGATGGTTATTGAATCAAAAGTTGATGCAGCAGGATAGAAAAACTTCTTTCAAGTTCATGAAACAGTTTATCTGAATGAAGTTTATGAGTTTTAGAAGAATGCGAAAGTAGTAGACGATACTGTAGTATCAACTGTGGATAGATTGTCAGTTATTATGACACTGGAGCTAATCAAGAAGGTTAGTGGAAGTCCATGTATTGGAGCAGAGGTGTCTCATAACACAAGACGGATGACTGAAAGTCATGTAGAGAAGGCGCATATCAATTGACAACTATATGGAAGTAGTGACCCAAAGGAAAAAAAGGTGTCAAATTTTATTCCGAAGGCTAGGGTTCTACATTTTATAATTTTTCACTGTATTCCACCAAGAACAGGATCGAAGAACGTTATGACAATAATAGATGAACAATGCCTGTTTTATCTACTCAATCATCAGGCTATAAATCTTCCACATATGATTTTGAGGTATATGATGAAGACAAAGAGGGATTCTAATGCCTTTCCATATGACATGTTGCTAACAAGAATCTTTAGAGATTCTGGAATTCTTCTTGATAGAGGAAACAAAATGAAGATGAATATCAAAAGCATTATTAATGCATCAACTATCTGTAGAATGAGATTGAAAACTCAAGAAAAGGAGGATACAATTTCTATGGCGAAAGCAAGGACTGAAGGGGAGCGTACTGTCAGACGTAGTGTGAGTGGAAATGTTACTCCCACAGAGAAGAAGAAACCTCAATCCTCAAGAAGAATGTACACAAAAGAAAAGAAGAATAAATCATCAAAGGTAGCAATTAAAGATAAAACAATTTCACAAAGAGAAGAAAGCCAGGTGCATCTATCTGAAAAACAAATGTCATTGAAAAGAAAGGGAGAGACACTTGATTATGAGAAAGTCAAAAAATCAAGAAGATCAGCAAGGTTATTAACTCTCCGTCAACAAGAGCAGAAGAGAGGGAAAGGATTGACTCTTGGTGAAGATTTTAAGAAGGTAGAAAAAGCACCACAGGCTACTAGGTCTTTAGTCTTAATTTTGCAAGAACAGGAGTCAAAGTCAACAAAAGAGACAGAAATTAAAAGGAAGTTGGAGTTTGAAAGGAAGAAACCCCAACCCCAACCCCAACCACCTTCTAGACTGGTAGAAGAAAGTAAAAAGAAGAAGACCAGTCAGAAAGAGAGTACTTCAACTAGTGGTCAACAAAAGGAAAAATCAGTTCAACACAGATTAGTATCTCATAGTCCTATCAGAAAAGAGGACTTGAGAATGAAGGTGATAGAAGAAATGGTACCTGTTAGAAGTAAAAGCTCAATCATTATAAGAGAACCTGTGAAAAGGTTAGTCAAGGTATAAGTTGATCCTATACTGGTCAATAATCAGTCTATACATCTTCTAAATCATGAAGAAAGAAGATTATATGGGATTATGAGAGATGAAAAATCAGAACTATATCTATTTAAGATGACTAAAGATCGATATACTATCTACACAGTCACAGGTAGAACATTGATCAAGATTGTTCCAAATGTACAACTTAAGCTTCAAACATTGTATGCAATGTAGAAAAAGGGAAACAGAAGATGTACTCTGAAGCAAAAACAGGTGACCTTACAGATGATCAAATACAAGAAGCTGTGAGAAACATAGATGAGGCATGCAATGCAGAGCAATCAAGAGGAATCTATTTTTCACACCACATTTCAAAAGCATCAGGAAGTTATTGTGGATGCTTCACCACAGACGCAACTTCTCAGGTAGTTGGAAGAGTGACCAAAGGACAGCTCAGAACTATCATAGTTGAAGGTATTAGTTTCAAATTAGAAACTCTTGTGCACCTAATCATACACCTTAGACCTTTGAGTTATATATCTTCAATTAAAGATGTCCTTCACCTTCTTGGAAAACCAATACCAAAATTATCAAAACCTGATGACCTTGATCTCCCTTAAGGAAAACAATTGTTCAAACCTCCTGTGATCAAAATCATTGAATTAGATGTTTTACCTTCAGAAACACATGTTGAAACAAACTTCTATCCATCAAATGCACATCAATGAGTTCCTACAATTAGTATGGAAGAAGTTAGTCACCCTCAGCAGTGGAGTCAGGAAGCCTTAGTTAAGGAGATTGAAGAAATTCATACTAAGGTTGATGATTTGAGTGACTCAGTTGGTGATCTACATGAGTAAGTAGCTTATCTACGAGTGTCAATAGAAGAACACCTCAAGTTGATCAGAACTGATATGCAACGTATGTTTTCTGAAATTATGAAGCATCTATGATAAACTTTTTTATTAGTAACAAATAGGGGGAGAAGAACAAAAGAAAGGGGGAGAAAAGTAGAAGGAAGAAGAAAGAAGAAAAGAATAGAGGAGAAAAGCAGGAGTAGAAGCAGAAGCAGAAGAAAGAAAAGTAGAAGAAGGAAGAGAAGAACAGATACAAGAAAAGAAGATAGCATATGTGTATATCGCTTGATGTCATCTTATTCATTATCTGAATAAAAATTGTTCATTCACTTTTATCTTTCTACATTATAATTATTTGTTATCATCAAAAAGGGGGAGATTGTTAAATCAAGAGGACTTCACGATCATTAATTTTGATGACAATCAAATAATAATAATGATAGAAATAAATGAACTAGTTTGATGAGTGTATTAAGTGTGTAGAAGTACAAAACACAGAAGAAAGAAAAACACAGAAAAAGTGGAGGACATAGAAGAAAAGAAAACACAGAAGAAAGCAAAACACAGAAGAAACAGAAGATACAAAAGAAGTAAAAACACAGAAGAAGTACAGAACACAGAAGAAGTGGAGATCACAGAAGAAAGGAAATCACAGAAGAAAGCAAAAAACAGAAGAAGCAGAAGATACAGAAGAAGTGAAAACACAGAAGAAGCAGAAGATACAGAAGAAGCAAAACACGGACAATACTAAGAAGAAGATACGTTAGTATGTCAGACAGTTAGTTAGTTGGAGTTAGTTACAGAACTCAACTAAATAACAGTTATCAAGATTCAAAAAGCAGTTATTAAGAATCAAGAAGAAGTTGGAGACTTACACTACATATACTAGTCGTAGTCAAAGATTGAACAACTTTTTCAAAAATCTTTGAACAATTATTGATCTTTGAGCTTTCAAGCGTTTACTTAGAAAAGAAAAATTCTGTAGTGCGATACTAGAGAGCTAACCCTACTGTAAAAAAAGCTCATAATATCTTTCTAGTGAGAGAAAGAAAAGGTTAAGAGCTCGGAGAGGCTAAGATAGGAGAAAGAATTCTTGGTGTAAAAGACCTGAAGAGGCTCTGGAAGGGAAAAAAGAATACTTGTAAATTTATCGAAGCATAGTGAAAACTCAGACAAATTCTGAGGACTAGACGTATAAAATTGTAGCGTCTATCTTCTATCTTTCAACTTATTCTAATTTGTTTTTAAATAAGTATATAGAAGTTATTTACGATTTAACTACATAACAATTGGTGTATAACTCTTGTGGTATTCTTTTAACAAGTTAGAGAAGTTTTTATCAAGAAATATTAAAGAATTTGTATTTATGAAAAGAATACACAATTCAACCCCCCTTCTTGTGTGTATTGTATATTGTACGTGAATTCTATATTAACATATGATTTACTTCAAGTCTTACCTTGATTGTTTATTTAATTCTAAATTGAATTGACATATGATGTACATATACTGATTTCTTGACATAAAATGTTTGAGGTGTTTGATGCATGAATAATACATTGGAAGTGCTCCTTGATTGTGAATGTGATTGAATAAATGTATTCTCAACTTATATGTTGAATGCCGGACCAAATTCGATGATTAATGTGAATAAGAAAGTGAATGAGAATTCATTGGACTGAACATGGTGATTGCATATGTGAAATGCATTTATTCCATGAATCCATGAAATATAAAGGTATTTAAAGTTGCCAGTGAAAAAGAGCTTAAATCTTAGACATTTATGGTAAGAGCTTAAGGCTCAATGTATCAAGAGCCTTGTATCCCAATGGATAAGGGACAGTATGACAGAGCCTAATATCTACAACAGATATAGGACAGTGAAAAAGACACTTGGTTATAACAACTTAATAAATGAATTCAAGTCTTATAAAGATTACATACACATGTGATATGAATATATTGACTGATTACAATGTTTTAAGGATTTTTATTATATGAAATGTGTGAATACTTATCGATGAACATGTTTGGCATGATTGCGATGAAATGATGAATTGTATGGTTTTTGGAATTTGACATTTATGAGTAAAGTGTTTCGTGATATCGCATGTTGGTAAATGAGATAATGTGAAGTATATGATAATATGAATTGTTATGTTGCATGAAGAGTGAACCATCGAGGATGGTTACTCAACTAAGTTCATAAAACTTACCCCAATTTGCAACATATTTTTCAGGCTTAGAAGAGACACCAAATTAAACCAACTGGAGTCTAATCACTACCTTGTGAGTAAGAGTTAGAGGTCAGGATCAATTGGCACCTGCATATGCTTTCTGTTATTTTTGTCTTAAAGAATGTATTCTGTAAATATTGTATAGCATTTATGCGAATTGAAAAGTGCAATGACTATATTACTGGAAATGTTTTGTATTGGGCCTAGATGATTACAAGAATATATAATGATATGTTACTTATTTGTAACACTTGCGACTGAAATTGTTTTTGAATAAAATGGGCTAGAAAGATTTACCGATTTTCTAAATATTTGAGTGATGAGTGTCAAATTTACAATGAGTTTGATTGTTTAACTGTTCTAGCATATCACCCTCGTAAAGTATGTTCTCGAATCCTGTCAGTGTGTTTGGGAATATGCCCTATAAGAGTGGGGTGCCACATATTGTTTCCCCCTCCTCGGCTATATTGTGCCCCCATGTAGTTCACTTGCTCCTGGTTGTCCTCTCTCATCAAGTAACAGTCCACAGTATCATGATCTACTTGACCACTTAACTCACACTTTAATTGCATGGCCTTAACCGGAGCAGAGGATGATGCCTTCATGCCATTGAGTTGTTACGTCAAATTTTCGATCTTTGCTTGCATCTCCGTCATCTGATTGACTGCAATGATTCCCTTTTTCTCTTTAAAAGTGGTAAGTTGCCTACCTCACTCACTCGTCCATAGGTAACTATTACTGGCCATCTCTTCGGTTAATTCCTCTGCTTCATCGACCGTCTTCTGCATCAAATATCCTTCTGACGCTACATCAATGGTGCCTCTAGTAGGTAGGTTAACTCCATTATAAAACATCTACAGAAGGAATTCCTTCAGTAGGTTATGTTATGGGCACTTCCTTTGTAGGTCCTTGTATCGCTCCCACGCTTCATAAATTGACTCCCCTTCAACCTGTTGCAAATTAGTAATTTCATTTATTATTTTAGTGGTTTTTATCAATGAGAAGTATTTATCTAGAAAAGCACGCATAAGCTACTCCCACGTTATAATGTTAATGGGGCTTAGTGAGTGATACCAAGCCTTCGCTCTATCCCTAAGTGTGAAGGGAATAGTCTAATCCTACTAACATCTTCCGACATCTAGTGATACCATAAAGTATCGCAGATCTCGAGAAAATTTACAATATTCAAGTTCAAATCCTTATTCACCAGTCCATAAAATTGGATATTCTGCTGAAGCAAGTTTAGGACTGCTAGCTTGATTTCGAAAGAGGCTGCTTGAACTCGTGGCCTAGCCACTCTTTAGTTAGATAGGTTAAACCCCGGCCTCATAAAGTCCATGAGGGTTTGTTGCTGCTATCCTTGAGTTACTCCTTGGTCCATGTATCTTTGAAATTCCTAACTCTTTTTCTTTTTCTTCTTATTGAGCTTTCGTAAGAGTACGTTCTAATCATGTTATGTCTAAATCTATCACCTCCGCCACACCACTTGAACCCCTCTTGACTCTTATGTTCATGCACGAGCACAATTCCTAAAATAAATGAACGAACTAAAACCAAAAATTATAACTAAACTAACGCCTTAAACTACAGAACTAAATTTCCTTCCCTAGCAACAGTGCTCAAAACTTAGTCACAAGGTTATACGCACTAAGTTTTACTATTTATAACCTTGGTAAATTCTGCAAGTGCACGAGTCGTTCGCGTAGTACCTAAGTTATCGATCCCATGAGGAAGCCTAATCTAGTCTTAAAATCTAAGGTCAACCTAAACTACAATAATTCTAAACAAATAACTAATGCAGATGGAATTGCGATCTCTCGATTCGCAATTGACCTAAAGACTAAATTAGTTCTAAGTTATCTATTAACCAACCGGGAACCTATACTCTATCTCTCGTTACATAATTCTACTAGTTTGATTAAATTCTTAACCTATCAATTCACCTAATTCTCATTAACCCAAATTGATTATTTTTACCTAGCTCACCCTCTCAATTTATTGCCAAGTTATTACGAGCATAATTGAAATCACAATTAAATCAATAAAAACACAATCAATTGATTTTATTAATCTCAAAAATTAAGATCCGAAGGTGAGTATAAACATAAACTCAACATTCAACACAAACAATTCTCTCACACCTATTTTAATCCTATACATAAATAAAACTGAAATAAATGGAAAATGTGTCGGGAATGGAGTCGGGGAGGCAGTGACAATAGGAAACCATCTGTTTCGAGAAGTATGTCATGTCTAACTCGTCTCCATGTCTATCGTCCTTTATCTCCTTCCTCAATCTCTAGATTTCTCTCTAGGTTTTCTCTCAAAATTGGCTAAATCAAAGCTCTCTTACACGACTCTCTGCGCTCTTTCAAGACTCCTACCTCTGACTTGTAATGTTCTATTTATACTTTTGAGGCTCTAAGTTAGAGTTAGGATCGAAATGGTCCAAAAAATCTTGTAAAACTTGAGTTTTTATGCACGATTGTGGCAGAAAGCATACAATTCAGGCCACGATTGTTACAGAAAGGATAAGGTGCTAACCACGATCGTGGCTTGACTTGAAGGCTTTCTGTCACAATCGTGGCCCATGTGCACGATCTTGACCTGGCTACTGCTGGCTCGTCCTTCTCTGTCACGATCGTGGGCTAGGTCTTTAATCCAAAACTCTTCGAATCTTCTCTGTTCTTCACCGTTTACCCTAAAATATTAACAAACGCATCATGATACCTCAAAAATATAACATTTAAGCTCAAAGACTTAATTTAACCTATAAAAACATTAAAACACTCAAACTAACATAATTGTTTCCCTAAATGCATACTCAACACTCAAATTCACGCTAAATACATAACAAATTAAGCCCTAAAACATCATACAATTGACAACTATCAGTATTTCAAAATCAAAATATTTGGAAACTACTACTTTTCTAGCATTTAGGGATTACAAACGAATACCTTCCTCCTCTATATAGATTGGGAAGGGCGCTCCCAAGTCTGCTGCTATGTTTCTTCTCCCACGTCCCAAAACTTGATTCCATCTTGATGATTGCTCCCGTCTAGCTGATTGCTTAATGCGCAGCATACTTGTTTGTGGATAGGTAGAGTTTGGAAAAAATTTAGAGGTTTGAAACTTTTGTAGAGAGATATGAAAGCGTTTGTAAGTTTAAAATCTAGAAAGATAAAGTAAAAGTGAAAGTGAGTGAAAAATTGAAGTTAGAACTGAATATATAGGTGGTTAAAAGGGTAAAATGGTGAAATTTATTTAAAAAAGCATGTTCCACTTTTCTTCTCAGATCGTGGCCTGCAATTTTCCATCGATCATTAATTTTTCTTCTTTTGTTCTTTTCATATTCTTTCGAAATCACTTTTTAATTCTTTTATAGCCCTTTCACCTCTCTTTACTTACTTGATCAATCATCCAATTTATTTCGAAGTCCTATTCCTTCTTGATTTTATTTGGAAACAAAATAATCCTAACTATAAAATTCAAATGTTCTAACAAAAACAATCAAAGGATATAAAATTCCATGGGTGGCATCTCATGCAGCGCTTCTTTTAACATTGGTAGCTCAATGCTCTATTCTTGGAAACTTATCTAGATTAATTATGAGTGGCTTGCTTTCACCCTTTTCATTCAATATCAATTTTGGATCTTGTAAGTAAACTACAAATTGCAACATATTCAGAAGGATGATGTTGGTAACGTTATGAAAACCAATTAAGCTCAATAATGTCCTTCTTTCAAGTGAACTGTGAACAAAACAAGGAATAACAAAACTCCCTGAATCCAACAATTTGTCCTGTATGAAAGTTAGTTGCTCTCTTTCTCCCTTAATGAACTTTGTCTCCTCTACTTCTTCCGCTTCACGAATAGAGAATATCATAGATTCTTAAAACTCGGTGTCTATTGTCATCTGTTCTTCATCCTCTTCTTCCTCATAAGATTCGAACACGTCAATTATCCTGAATGGGCTACTCTCCTTTGGATTCTTTAATACATCATTTATGTTGAATGTCACTTGGCCATCATCAATCTAAAGGATAAAATTCTTTTCATGGACATCTACCTAAGATTTTTTAATGTTCAAATATGATATATTGAAAGCTGGTGAATAAAAGGGAGGGTTGGCATTCTTTTCTTCATCGTCTTCTTTGATTTCTTAGTCTTCTGTAAGGTCAGGTTTAGCCTGATTTTTTACTAGTTCTTCTAGCTCTACTCTATTCCTAAGTGTGATAGCCTGACATGGCTTTATTGTACTTATTTTCATGTTGGACAGACAGTTTTCCAAACTTTGCTTACAAAATTCCCTAGAAATCAGTCCTATTCGAACTTCCAGGTTGTGAATAAAAGAGGCATGATCTTCTACTACTTGCTTAAACTTCTCTTTCAATCTCTTCTGGTTCTCTTCCATATCTGTGAGCTTATTCATGATTTTGTCCAGCTTGGAATCGTATGAACTCGATTCATCATGTTGAAATTCAAATAGCTATTTGTCCCATATGAGTACTTAGATTGTTGAACCAATAGAAATCTGGGTGGTTCTGCCACCCCAAAGTGTATGGGTTTATATAAGGATGATGATTTTCTTAACCAAATTGGGGCTTATTGAAATCCGCAAGAGTACCTTATTCCCTATAATATACATCCTCCATGATCATTCTTTTTATCTCTTCTTAGCATTCAACTCTTCAGATATCTCATTCTCACTCTAAGATGTCTTAATGTGTCCCTACTTTATTCCCTAATTTTTTTTAAACAAAAGAATAAAACAAAGCAGGAAAATATTTCAACCACGCAATTAATTCCAATAATCAATTTCGAAATATAAACAAGATAGCAGTTGTAACACCCAATCACAAAACAATATAAAAACTACCAATTGAGAGAAAGGGGATTTTTATTTGATTTTAATGAAAACCGAATTGATTATGAATTTATTGAATTACTGGTTCTAGATGATCCTAGGGTTGATTACTCTCTCTCTCTAGTTATAATCATTAACCTTAATTTATAAACCCTAATTAGATTATAGGAATTGTCACCTCTTGATTCATAATTTATCCAAAACCTAAATTAGATCTAAAATTATCAAATAAACTACCGAAAACTTATAGAAGATCTTTTGTTACATAAATTTACCGGTCTGATTCAACTCTTGATCTATTAAATTACCTAACTCTCATTGGCCCAATTTAATAATTTTTCACTCAATTCACCTTCTCGGTTTGTTACCAAATTATGAAAGTGTAGAATTGAAATCACAAGTAATTTAATAAAAACACAATCAATCAAATTTCATTAATAACAATGACAAAATATCCTGAAAGTGAGTTTAGACAAATCCTCAACATTCAACAAATCTATCATCTATGGCTATCTCAAACTCTATATAATCACAAAGAATGAAATAAAACCAAAAATAGATTCAGAATGGATGACAGAGGTAGCAACGGCAGGAAACCTCCACGTCTCTCTTCCTTTGTTTCTTTCTCAATCTCTTGATAAGGCTCTCTAGGGTTTTGATATTATGGCTTACGCAAAAGCTCTCCCTTTTGTGTTCTTCATGTTGTTTAAATACTTTGTGTGTCTTAAGTAGCCTTAGGGTTTTTTGGGGTCGAAATGGTTTAAAAATCCCTCAAAACTTGACTTTTTCTTTTGTTTGTGCATCTGCCTGATGGAAGTCATGATCGTGGCTTGCATCAAACCTTTGTGTCACGATCGTGACCTAAATGCCATGATTGTTGACTTTGGCAGAGTCTTTTTTCATGATCGTGTCCCTTAGGCCATGATCGTGGGCTGGTTCCCATGTTTTTGTCTCAATTGTGGCCTATTGTACCACGATCGTGGGCTTAGTTTCGGCCCAAAAGTCTCCGATACTCATCCGTTCTTTGTTGTTGAGCCTGGAACACTAACAAATACATCAAGGTACCTCAAAATCATAATATTTAATATTAAAGACTCATACTAAACCATAAAAACACTTAAACACAAAAATTAACTCAATTCTAACCTAAACACATACTAAATACTCAAATTAACATTTAGTACATAACAAATTAAGCCCTAAATCATGATGCAATTCACACATATCAATAGACATTAGGTATATCAGGTAGTTAATTCACAACAATTCTTTAACTATCTAATTTTAAATAATCATATGTAAAATATTGCAAGACATTAATAGATTGTTCTAAATCCAACATGGTCTTTTCAATTCTAATGTCACATATTAAACATGGAATAGTAAATTTATCTACATATCTATAGTTTGTAAGAAGCCTTTTTCGATAATTGCATATACATTCTTTCTAACTCTTATTTTCTCACGCCTTTTAATTTTCTTTTTCATCATAATTAACTTTACATAATTCTTTAGAAAGCTTACTATTACAAGGTATTTGTCTAAAAGCATCAAAGAAAGGAATATTAACTTTTTATCTATCTAAAGTCTAATATAAATCTTTACTTGTCTCATATTTTCTAGGTCCTACTAAAGCCTAAGGAAATATAGGTATTTTAAAGTATTAGCAGTATAGGACTTAACCATATCTTATAAAGTTAAACCATAATTAGAAATTTGGATCTTTTATTGCCTAAGATATTGAAACTACTTGTATTATTAAAAGCTTGGTTATTTTTAAGCCATGGGCTTATTTTCTTATGAATTCCCATAATTGAGATTAATGTGGTCTATTCATCTTAGGTTACACATGTTTGAATAAGATTCATAATTTCTTCATTTTTCCCAAAAATTAACTCATTATAATTAATGTTTGGATAGGCTCCTATAAAACATTTAGGCATATATTAGTTAGATGCCATAATATTAAATAATTTTTTAATACTTAAATTTTTTTATGTTTCCTATAACCATTTGATGAACAAGAAAGGTCAGTCTTGTAATTTTTAGCTCAAGGGAGGAAACATTTACCTTAAACATACTTAGATAGTGGATCAAGTCTAATGTTAAATTGTTAAAGTTGGTCACCAATTCACAATCAAGTTTTTAAGGACCTTAGAAGTTTATTCACCTACCCTCCTACATTTCACTGTACTCCTATTAGTTGTTCACTAATTTTATTATATAGGAAGATTCCATACAATTTCTTGAAATAATATGAAATTCCTAGAAGGACTCTTAATTGTGGTTCCTTACACTATAAAGTTTCTTTCGAATGTTGGTAACCCTTAAAGTCAAAAAATACTTCTCTAAAAATAACCACTTCATCTAGTTTCATATGAAAATACTCTCATATGTAATAGAGTTAGTTCTTTATTTATATGTCTTAATGAAAGAATAAAGGGTCTTAACTTAGTATGTTCTTTTGTTACCTCATTAAGTGTCATACTCGTGCATACATTATGAAAATCCTTTATTTGCTTATAAGGATCTTCAACTTTAAGACCATAGAAGGTCAGTTAGAGATATATTATTATAAATTTAAATTCAAAGGAAAATTTATCATCTAAAATGGTGATTAAAGAGGTTTGTTGGTTCAAATTAGGGAATTATACTCCTTTAAAGTTTTATTTTAACAGTGAAATGTTCCAATTCTTTATCTAAATCATTAGCAAATAAGAAACTAATATTTATTTTTTTCTCTTATGGTCTCTATCTACCTTCCTTCTTTAACCTTCTAAAATATTAGGTAAAAATTAAAAGAATGAGACAATCATTCCTCAATAATGAAGCAAAAATGGAGTGTTATCTCTTACACCATAAAATAAAATCCACCTACTAAAAATATATGAAGTCTTGTGAGTAAAAATTTTTCCCACAGAGACTACCTAATCGAGTTTTATGCTTTGTGAACAAGAGTTAAGGGGTTTTAATTATAACGAAAAAAGTATAAGAATATAGTTAAGAAAAAAATTGAATTATAATATAAAAAACAATATAAGTATAAACCTTAGTCTAAGTTTACGTGAATCATTTTAATTTGATAATTATCGATGATACAATGTTGATGGTACCGAGTCGTAACGCTACTTAAAATAAACTAGACTACTACGATACTAAGGGCGAGTCTATATCGATCCCATAGAGAGTGTCTGTGAAGTTACTGAAATGAAATTAATCAGTGTTTAGGTTTTGGGGGGTTTTTGGTTTTAAAAATAAGAAAATAAAATAAAGCTAAACTAACTAACAAAAGCAATTTAAAAAAACATGTAAAAATGATAAAAGTGGGAAATTTTGTAAGGACTTAGTTCTTTGGTTCAATCTTGGCCTATACCCTAATTAAACATATTTCAATGATTTGTTGTACTTAAACGTCTCTTAGAAACTATTAATCATAGGTTAATAATTAACCCAAGTTTTCCCTTAGGTAGTGCTTAATCAAGATACGATCGTTAATTTAACCTAACCATCAAATAACCTAGGATACAATCTCTATATTTAATTGGGTAGTAGTATTATGAATTAGGAAAACTGATTAATCAAGAAAACAACCACATAAAATGCTTTATTTAACCTAGGTAATGTTATCTCTAATGATAACGAATCATTAGTCGCTACAAATGAATTTCAACATAATAATTACATATTATATTAAATATTCTAGTAATGGATTTGTAATAAAACGATCCAATGAATGCATTAAAATTATGTTTTCACAATACCCAAACAATAAAAGTTGGATAATAGTAGCAATTTCTAAAGAGAGAAAGAAAAACAAACTCAATAAGAAATACGGTTAATCAAGTTCGTTAACATCGATGTCACCTCCAAACTGACGTTAAGAAGCACAAAACTTTATCCTTTTTAGGATCTTGTAAATTTTGACATATCAATTCATTAAAAATCAATCACTTCATAGATTTTAGGTCATCAAATAATTACAAAATTAGTATCTAATTTAATAATAGATCATAATAAATAATATGTTAGTAGGCCTTTTAGTAATTATATGTTAAAGTCTTGAAAAAGGAATAAAAATATTCAATACTCAAAGTATAAATCAAATAATAAAAGGGTATTTTTATCTCATAGTTTTATTTATTCCAAGACTTCAATTTCCTTAGACCAAGTGTAGGAGTTTAGCCATATAATGAGATGAATAAGAACTCAAAATAAAATCAAAGAGAGAAAGGGTAAGAGTGGTTGTCTACCCTATCACTTATTAAAGAAATTTTGTCTATCTCAAAGCTTAATTCATAAAATAATGTTTCTGAAATGTAGGATGTTATCAAAATAGGGAATTTTTTAGAAGGATTTTGGATGAAACATACTTCTGTTAAGAGCTAAAATGTAAGTCCATCTTCTAAATAGTAAAACTTACTCTAACACATCCTATTTTGTGTATTAGGAAGAAATGAATTTGATAGGGTCTCTTTGTTTGAAACAACTTATGACTTTGGAATAATTAGAAATTACACAAGAGAGCATAAATCAAGTTATGTAGATCAAAGTAACATGTTAACATATTAATGTGAATTAATTTGAGTGAAGCTTGACGAAATTATATCTACTACGTATACTAGATTTATTGATATTATTAATGCTATCAAAGGTTTTGGAAAGACCTATACTAATGTTGAAATTGCAATGAATTTTTTTAAGTTATTTCCAAAGACGTAGGAAGCTACAGTGATGGCTATATAAAAAGCTAAAGATCTAACAACATTACCATCAGAAGAATGTTTTAGATCTTTCTGCTAATTCAAAATAAGTCTCTAAGAGAAACAAGAAGAAATGAAACTCCTAAAACAAATAATTTAGGATTTAAAGCCTTAAAGAAAGAATCAAGCAAAGAGTAAGAGACAACTAGTGAAATAATAAAGAAGACATCATCTTAATTACTAGAAAATTCAAGAAATTCTCAGACCAAAGGACTTAAAAGAAAGTAAAAGTGATTTAAAACATAAGCCACTAACATTATTGTCTTTGAATGCAGAAAAAATCATCCATATAAAGTCATAACGCGTTTTACTTGAAGATATAAAGAAGTTTGAAAGAAATAATAAGAAGGAGAAGATGCTTTACCATTATGGATGATGATGAAGTAACATTTAACCTAACTCATGTGATAGTGATACTAATTTGACATAAGATGAATTAGTCAAAAGTTTAGAAATCAAGTATAAGAAAAGGAAGAAACTATCCTTTGATCTTAAGGAAGGTCAAAAATATTTAAATGCGTGAATGAATGAGAATGAAAAGATGATAAGTGAATTACATAGCAGTAAAGCATCTAAAAATGTGATTACTAATGTTATTATATATATTAAAGCATAAGAATAAAGCACTAAAGCAGGTAGTTGATTTCCCTGAGGATTCATTGACCAAGTTTATAAGAGGAAGTGAAAAATAAAAAATATATATTAAAAATTTAAAAGAATTCCAATAATACACATGGAATTGGATATAACTGTGGGAGTTTTCCTAATAATAAATTTATTTTTTTCAAGGCAAAGCATTTACATTATGAGCAACCATAAAGTATCTACATCTAAGAATAAACATGTACATGACACATCCACCAAAGCTCACTCTTAGAGCAAAACTCATGATTTCATATATGGCTCAAAATCTAGATATAGAGTTTAATACTTTTAAATGAAGGATAGGATCAACTTCTATAATAATATACAAATCTACTCACATGCTTTTAGGCCCAAAATAAGCATACATCAAGCTTATCTCACAATCCTAACAGAACATTCAATTCTTTTTAATATCCAAATAAAGATCCCTCATGCATACACAGATAAAATACTAAGTAATGTAATTAAGCAATATTCACTACCAATATAACATGGTATGTCATTTTTATGGTAAGTTTGGGCATGTGAAAGCTTTAGTTTTCCCAAACAAATAAAAAAAAAAAACCCCTTAAAAGTGTGAGTTAAAAAGAAGAAGCCTAACAATTAAAAAAGTAAGCTTATTTGGATATCTAAAACATATAGATTGTCTTATTTTATATACATATTAAAAAATAAATAGCAAATAGTATGTAATAGAGATGGTAGATATTAAATTGTGCATTATTTTTTAAGAGTTTATATTATCATTAATGACTCTAAACTTTTTATGGCCAATAAAGTCTTGAAAATATTTACTTAGTATATGGGTAATTAGCTCTTGAAAAAAGCAATAATGATAAAAGATTCTTCAGAGTGAGGATGATTAGAAGGATGAGATGCCTCCAATGGATTGAAAACTCAAAAAGAATTTTCATTCAAATCATTCATAAGTACTTTTTAACAATAGGTAATTGTTAGTTCATACTATAAGAACTTGTCACATATGGTTCTTATTTACCAATTTGAGTATCAATCCTTAGTGTCGATGGTTTGGGTTTTAATTATGAATAAAGCTTTTCTAACAGTTTCGATAATATGACCATTAGTATCTAAATTTAAAGCTATATGTAAAATGAGGTTAATAAGATAGAATTGATATCAATTGGGCAATAATATCTCTAAACCATTAAATAATGATATATTTTTGTACAATTAAAAGAAAAGTAGTTTTTTAATGGAAATTTTGATAAGAGTCAGCTTATTTGTTTTATGAAATAAGGATAGATTTTAATTCATTTTTTATATTTTAGCTAATTTATTATATGTTTTAGCCCTTTTATTTAAACTTTGTGGTTGTTATCTTGCTTTCTAGAACATACTAGTGGACCAATACCTTACTACTATTTCTAAGTGTACCCAAAAATCTTGTTTTTTGCCTTCCTAGTGAGTTTCTAAAGAGTTTGATCAATCCTTTGACTGACCACCTAAGCACATTAGATGACCAATGTCTTTGAATGGTTAACTAGTGTCACCTTTTTTTAAGAAAATTATCTTTTTAGTGATTATGCTATTTGTTCGGTCAAATTTTTGTTCATCTACTTACTCACATTGGTCAACCATTATCTTTGAGTTGTTAAACAATACTTCTTCACAAAATAAGAATTCCTTCTAATGAGTTTGCAAGACGTTTCGTTGCATATAATAATCGACTAGTAGACCAATATACATCAATGGTAAAGTAAAATAGTTTTTCCCTTTAGGGACTATTGTTACAGTAAGTTTGTATTTAGTTGGTTGATAGGTTTTGTCAACCACACACAATGGTCAGTTGGCAAAGCTATATAGTAGACCAGTCTTTATATTTGAAGCGCCTTTCTCCTTTTTTCATTTTATTTTTCATGCTGGTCATTTTTATCTTGCAAAACCAAAAACAATTCACACTTTCCTTTGAAAAATAACATCCCCATTTCATAGAAATCTCATTAGATTGCATCAAATTGGAACTTTGCCATTTTGGGTTTCAAATTTGGAGATTTTCAAAAAAAATTCTTAATTAAGAGTTATCTTTTCAAATTGCTGCTTCAATAGTTAAATCGTAAAAGGAGTCGAGGTTGTTTACCTTTCAATCATATATATACATCGATAGTTTATTCAAAATATTTTGGGACTTCTGTATATTATTATTTTTGAAATTTTAGAGTTTTCAAAAATTATACAGCTTTTAAACCAATTGTTGACTATTGAAATTATGCTTCTATTTATTACAATTCTAAACCATAATATTGTCAAAATTTGCACTTTTTTCTATTATTTAATTTTTCAACTTAGTTAAAATATAGAAATTGGAACTTCTCAAAATTACCCACAATTAGGCATGTTACTTTTAAAACAGCACTTACTTTAATTGTTTACATATTCAATAGCCTTCTGCTTTAAACAAGATTACCAATCTTAGTCAAATTTATTTTAAACTTTTTAAAGAAGTTAGCTTGATGTAGGAAACTTTATAGCATGCATTTTTGGATAATTGATATGTTTTTGATGATTCCTAAAAGAGGGAGGAAAGAGTAGTGATATTACATTTAGGGGGAGTGAAAAAATTTAGGGAAGTAAATTTTTATATATATGGTCATTTATGTAGTTTTTTACTTTTGTAAGTTTATGTTTAAGTATTTTACGGATATTTCTTTTCATACTTGAAATTAAAAAAAGATTCTTAATATCGCATTATGACTAATGCATAAAATAAGGGGTAGTTATTCTTTATCTTGATAATATGGCTAATTTTTATATTGCTTTATAATATTACAAATGTTTTATCGTCATTAAAAAGGAGGAGATTGTTAAGCCAAGGGAGTTTACAATCGACTTTTGAAGAAAATAAATATTAATTACGACTAATGAGTTTATTATGTTGATGAAAAACAATATAAGAACAAAATGAAGCCATAACCTTAAGACAATAGTTTAAAAAGTTGATAAAGAGAAGTTGAAGTTTTCAACTGATGAAATAAAGATCAAACCAAGAATAAAATAAGATCAAGGCTCATAAAGGTCGTTTTATAGTTTATATGATTATTTTGTAAACTCACTTTGTTAAATTAATGCTCTAAAAGGCTCATCATGCAAAAACATGTAATTTCAATTTATTATATAAGCATTTATTTAATTAAGAGGCTTTGAAGCTTTTAGTTTTAATAGAAAAACTTTTTAATATTTCAAACACTCTTTTGGGAACATTTTGGGAAGCTTTTAAATCATAGTTGCATTTGAGAATTTGGTTTTAAGCATTTTAGGCTTGCTAAAATCATATTTTTGGAGTGATTGATTGACCTATATAGGTTAATGGTTGACTAATAGAGATTAACATTGTTAAATTTAATGTATTGAGGGCCCATTTTAGAATTGGTTAATTTGTTGGTTAACCAATATGCCTTCTAGTCAACCAGTCTATTAATGGCTAGTGAATCTATGCATTCAATGGGCACTAGTTGACAAATAAGTTATAATGCATAATAGTTGATCAGTATAATATATTGATCAACCAACTCTCCACATATAACTGTTGTAAGTAGGGGTCTCAAAACACTATAAATAGATTTTTCCTCAATGGTTTTATCATTAAGAAGAGTTTACATGTCTTATACACATATTTCCAAGTTTTAATAAGCATTTAAGCATTATTATACATTTTTTAGCGATTGAACCCTCGTAAATTATCAAAATAAAAAAAGAGATAATTTTGTGTTGTAATCTTTTGTTGGTGTGTTGGGTATCACATTTGGGAGTTTTCTTAATGTTATTAAAATTCCTCTTCACCTTGGAAGAAAATTGTATGAGGACTCATCTTTATCAAGAAAATATTGTACAAAGGTTATCTTCATCTTAAAGAATAAATATAGTGGAATCTCTAAAAGAATCTTGGCAGTAGTCATAGGAAAGGGTTGTTTACCAAACTACTATAAATTGATTCGCATTCTTTTTTCCCTATCCTTTTTAAATTTTTGTTCAATTTTTTAATTAATTTATATTAAACAATTTCCTTATGCTTATTTATATTAATTATTGTTAATTGAGTATATTGGTTATAAAAGATTGTTAAATTTTTTAAGCACCTAATTCACCCTCACTTTTTAGTGCCATTAGGGACTAAAAGGCATGTTTAGACATATAATAAGTGTAAAAGACTAAAAATTAAGGGATGAAAACATAAACTTTTACATTCTTATTATATAAATTGATCCATAATTTATAACAAAGGTAAATAATGGGATAATAAATGTCTCATATATCCCATTCGCTAAATAAATGGGTAATGTATTAGAAAAAAGGAATACCTAAAATTATTTTTAAAAGATTACAAGAAAGTTGGTGTTTGACAAAGGGAGTTTCCAGTTGATGTTTTGATGATAACAAAACATAAACCTTACATGTAAGTTTGTTTTAATGATAAAAAGCTTTAAAAGAACAAGACTAAATCATGCATAACTCAAGTAAATACTTTATGAAGATGATAAAAAAATGAAATTTGCAAATCACAAATTGAATATCAAGCCAAGCAAAAATCTACATCACTTCTCATTTCGAAGACCATGGACAACATCAATGAATTATTACCATTGAGAAGTGTTGTGTAAAACTCCAACGTTCTCTATATCAAAACTTGCTGTGTACTTTTATCATATCTTTTAAGTAGGTAACAACAATACAATCTTAGATGGATAGGGTATTCACCTAGATATCTTCTGTTGCTTATAACTCAATTCTCTTTAATGAAATTTCTTTTTATATTTTCAAAAAAATCAAGAGCAAAAGAAAATCAAGGCACCTCTATTTCATTTCATATTTTGTAATATCACTTTGTTAGTTTTGTAATCTTAAAGAATCACCATATATAAATATTTCGTAGTACTTCATTACATAAGTCTTTTCATTCATTAAAAGTATTAAAGTGTTTGTTTTTATAGAAAAGACTCTTGATCTTTCAAACACTTTTTAGGGGACATTTTAAATTGTTAAATTATAATTTCAATAAAAAAAACCGTGTTTAAGAATTTGAAGTTGTTAAAATCATTATTTTGGGGAGATTAGTTGATAAATATAAGCTAGTAGTTAACCAATGTAAGCTAAAAGTGTAACATATGAGTTTATTGACACATTAGTCAACCATTATAGTGATGTGATAAAGCAATGTCCCTCAAAGGGATTGATAGGATTTAATTATCTTATAATTTCTTATACATTTCAATGCCTTTTCAATCCTACTGTTGTGTTTAAATACTCAATTTGTGTTCACATACAAATTAAAGGATTGAACACAAATATATGATAAAAGGAAGAAGAATCACTCACTCATGACATCCATTCAAGATAGTGATTTAATTGGCAACATATTAATGGACAGCACATGTTAGAAACATAAGAAAGTAGAAAATCATCATTCATGTGCATGTTTTTGCATGAAAGAGCATGAATTAATGGTAGCGCAACAAAGTATGATGGATGGTAGAGTTTAATAGATAAAGGAAAGTGACAGTGCATAATGCTAGTCAAAATAAAATAACTAGACTACTACTATAGCAGTAGTGAATCTAGGTCGATCCCACAGAGAGTATGTGAAAAGCTACCGAAGACCCCCAGTAGCTCTTCTTCACTATGCCTCCCTATTATTCTATGATACTTCTCTCTTCTCTCTTTTCTACTATTCATATGATGTGACAAATAAACATTTGTGGCCACCTTATTGTTCATATATCTTTTTAACCATACAGTCTTCTCTCTTGAACGTTGCATTTGCTGCCAGTATCTGTGCTGAATGTAGACGTTGCGTCTGTGCTTCCCATCTGTTATGCTGCCATTTTGTGCTGTTACTTCCCATCTGCGCTGTGTCGTTTTGGTCACGGACTGCTTCCTTCCAACTGCCTTCATCTACTCTAGGGGCTATTTACATTTTTTCTTTTTTAAATTTTCTTCTTCTTTTTTAATTTCTTCTTCATGCTCCATGAATGTAACATACAACTTCCATAAAGCACAAGCTCAAACATCCAGAGGGTGTTTGAGAACATACCCTATAAGAATGGCACGTTAGAACAATCACAGTAACTTATTATGGCATCACACATAACACAAGTATTTAAAATGATCAAATCTCCTCATTTCATTCACAAAATAAACATACTTACATTACATAACATTTGAGAGTTTACAATTCCATACAAAATGTTAACATTAAATGAGAAGCTAAACAAACACATCCTAACTAGACTCCTCAGATATCAGCTGACCAGACCTTTAAGCCATTCTTGTTCTCAAAATGACAATACTAGAATTTTGCTTGGTTACCTTAGAAGCTAAAACTACCTTGTACCTGAAAATCAAAGTTACAATTTTGACGAGTTTGTGAACTCAACGAGCGAACCATCATCGATGTGCTCACTCCAGTCAGAACACAAAGTTAAGCATATAACCAATTTCAAGAAGTTTAACACATTATCCAGTATCAAATCCCATATCACATTTCTCATTTTTCATCAAGTATAAGTAAAACATGTATACAAACATTTGATAACACTATTAAAAAACAATATATTAATTTATCTCAACCTTTCATATGATACATGTAAAGTCTGCACACGTGACTTCATTTTCATTTTGCTTTGTTATGACCGAGTGCCTATTTACTGTCTCATATCTGTTGTAGATACCGGGCTCATTTCATTTACTATCCTATATCTTTTGTAGATACCGGGCTCATTATTAACTGAGCTTGTGGCTCATTGTGCACAATTCCTAAGCATAAAGTTCTTTTTCACGTTGGTCACTCCGATTACAACTCCTTTATCTGATCATGCATATCAATGTAATGGATTGCATCAATTCACATAATATGCTATAAATACTTTTCATTCAATTTGTTCATGTCATTTCTCACATTCTTCGGATCTGAGTCCCGCATTTAACATTCAGTTGAGTACACATTTCATATTACATATACAATTTGAAAACACTTCTATATACAGTCCCAAGTATCAAACTCCTCAGACCAACAATGTCTGAAATCATAGCAATCATATAAGTAACCGTTCAATAATTGAAAGTTAACCAAAAACAATTTAATCATAGTGAGAAGCATCTAGGTTAACTCGCAATACTCTCCAAATAAGCTATTGCCTTGATGATCCAATAATGTCTAGATGCTGGCGATTGACTTGTGCATCTAAAGTCATGCAGTACACACATAGTTCATATATTACTAAGTTGTTTAATCAAGCGAATATTCAATCATGCACATCTATATATGTCATGTTTAATGTGTGCTCAATTGACTTTCCGGGTATGTATCCTTATTCACAAATCTTGACCATTCAAACATCATAACTTGTATATAACTAGTTGCAATTAGGTTTATACCTTAAGAAAACTTGATTACTCTAAATTCATCATTCATACATTTACTAACCCTTTTCTAGCAATATATTCACAAAACTTTTTCCCAATTCTCATTCATTTACACCTAATACACATTACTCATATCCTTTCGGTCATATGTACATTCATAAGAACACATTTATACCTTTAACAACTCATAATCTCCAATTTCCCTTAATTTTCTATATTCTAACACCTTCATACAAAATTCTAAACATCCTCATATTAGTTTATTAGTTATATCTCAATTAAAACTTAATTATAATTTAATTCCTCGTCAGTTTCATTTCCAATTCCAACTCAAAATCATTCAATTGGCAGCTCATAAATTATTTATCTTTCATGCATACAAAAACTTTCATTTACTTAATCTCATCATATATGTAGTCCTAGTTTTTTTTTCCAAATTCAAGAACACTTCACTAGCACCTTTCTTTAGCATAAATTCACCTTTACTTAAACTTCAAATCTCAATCTAAATCATCCATATAGCAACCTATAACCTACAGTCTCATGCATCAAAAACAAAACATAAAACTATACAATTCATGTATCATTTTCCAGCACACTTCATCATCAACTCACATGTAATCCATCACAATTCAATCATCATAAACTTTCTATTACATCATGCCACAAAGCCCAATACTTTACTTACTTGTTTAGCTCAAGTTCCACCTCAATTCCTCAAGTCTACTTTGCCTTATATGCATGCATGATCATCTCAAATACAAGGTAGGAATTGGATGGATTTTTAGTAAGGATAAAAGACAATAGCAAAAACAACAATGTTTTAGTTCTATAACTATCTTGTGAAGGGTGAAAGCATGGATTTTTAGAGTGGCAATTAGACACAAACTTAAGCAAAAAACAAGGATGTGAGGGTATAGTGTTTCAGTGTTGAGAGGAAAGGAGAAGCAGAATGAACCTAGCAAGAACTATCCCTGTAGTATCTTAACTCATTAGGTGCTAAGTGTCACCATTTCATAATGACATTTGTCACCTATAAATGCATTCCATTTGTCCCATATATAAGCTGCTAAATGTCACCAATATCCTAGGTCACTTGTTACTCAATCACTGCTACAATTTGTCACTTAATTTCCTATGCCAAATGTCACTCAATTATACTACCAAATGTCACTCAATTCTACTGCCATATGTAACTTATTTCATAGGCTTAGTCATCCTATATTTTCATATGTCAATTTGACATTTTTCCTAAACTAAATGCACATTTTAATTCATCAATTTTCCAACTATAACAATTAATTCCAAATTTACTAATTATAATCCACTAAACCAACATTCAAGACATAAGCAATACACAATTCACATTATGATCATTTTAAACCTTTCATACCCTGGAATATGTCAATTAAGTGCACCTACAGTCTTGGTAATGTTTACTAAATCATGATTCATATGTGTACACAAATATTTGCATGTGAATGAAATTCACTTCATAAATTCTCAAATGATATGACTCAATAGTCTAAGATTATAACGCTCAGTAAGTTTTGGAACTTGAGCTATTACAATGAAGACAAGTGAAAATTAATCATAGAAAAATGACCTAAATATCATACTTTCGACTCATTTTAACTTCTTTTCTTCCGAATTCTGCCTAAAGTCACATATGAGTCAAAGTGAGTATTTTAAGCAATTTCATGTTAATAATCAGTAAGTGTTATGGAATAATTTCATAATCAATTAAAAACCTATCAATTTCTTCCACACTTAGCTTTTGTCCTTCCTCGGACAAAACATTAAAGTTAAGCTCAAAGACCCAAACACATTGACTCATTTCCTATATATTCCAAGAATATATAATCATAAACAAAGATGAATGACTTTCAAAAATCATAGTAAGAAATCAACATTCCAAGCTTTTATTCATGATCAATCAACACTCAACATCTTTAAAAACTGAGCAATCTAATGGTAGACTCAGAAAATGTGTTTAACTATGATATATCCAAAGGTACACTCAACACCATTCATGATCATGACAATCCACAACTTTGCATATCATTTCATTTCGTCACAACTAAAATTCACATGCAAAATTATGAATCAAAGGACTTTTCAAGGTTGCAATATAGGCAAAGGTAAGGTGAGATGTATTTGGATCAAGTAGTATGAAAGCCATCAAAGCTAGTGTAACAAAGTAATACTCATCAAAAACTGGGTACTGTCAGCTATGAAGAATGCAACACTTCTATTTCACAACCTCTTTCAGCTCTCACACACAAACCACATGAAGCATATTCCAATACGAAGGAATCACTTATACAATTTATGCCAACAATACGTTGAAATCACAAGAGTGAACCTTCCAAGCTAACATCTACCTCATATTCAACATACTCAAATAACATATTCATTACAACTCTATAAAGATGCATTAATTATGAATAACTTTGCAAACTCATATGCACTTCCTCCTTGATAAATTTATTTAAGCAAATGTTTTTTCATTCTTTTTCTTTTTCTTTCTTTCATTCTTTTTCATTTTCTTTTCTCTTTTCTTTCTTTCTTTTCGTTTATTTTCTTTACATTAAAAGAAACTGCATTAACATGCGAATTTCAATGCTAACACATAACAAAACATCTCAACATTAACATAAAAACTCATATGTACACCCCCACAGTTACACTTTTATACATCCACAAACTCAGCAATCATAAATGTTCCAATAGCTTTATAGCTTGGGTAGGACATTTGGTTAAGTATAAAGCATGTAATATGGTTGATACAAAAAGAAAGGCTAATGAGGCTCAAAGGGGCTTATCAAAAAGGAAAATCATATAATGGGTACGCTATTTAGCTAATGTAGTTCAGAAAAGTAAAGAATGCCTAATCATATCTATGTTAATGCAATTGATAAAAATGTGGTCTCAAATAGAAATTCAAGGAAAAATCAGGATGTACATGTCATGAAGGACACACATTATCAAAAGACAATAAGACTGATATGAATGTATCAGTCTAATAAGGCTCAAAATCTCACTAGCTTTGTATACCATTAGTCACTACTCTTCTAAAGATAATGCATATCGACCAATCATAAAAGTAAAAATACATGCTAAAGTTACTATGAAATTCTCTAGTCAATTCATGATCTATTTATGACTAAATAATCCTAGAAGCAACATAATTTGTTTGTTTGTTTTATTTTTTCTCTCATGTTGATTGAAAATTTAAAACAAGCAAGAAACAAAGTAACATAGAAACACATATGCATAAAAAGTAATGAGAAATGTAAAGAAAATAAATTTACTTACCTTGGGTTGCCTCCCAAGAAGCGCCTTGGTTTAGGGTCGCTGGCTCGACTCCTTCTCCTCACGTGACAAGATTGTGATCTTTCGGTATTATAGTTAATACCACTTCCACGATGGGTTGCTCTAGATAGGGCCTTAATTGATCATCATCCCCTTTCAATTTCTTCCCTATCCTCAGATTCTCAATCTCGACTAAGTTCATACACTCCGGAAATATTTTAAACATCTCTTTGCCTTTTTCTTCTTCATTTAATTCCTCTAACCTTCTAGGTAAAGGTAAAGAGTCAGTCTCAACAACAATTATGAATTTGGTTTTTACCTCCGAGCTAAAAGATTTATATTTTCTGCTTCGAGCTTCTCCTCAACTTCTTCTACCAAGTAATTCTTTGAGTAATGCTCTCCAAATTCTCAAGCTCCTCATCACTCTGTAAGATTTCTGCACTAACGTCCATTGGGTATACCTTGGGTTGATATGGCTACTCCTCTTCCATTTATGATTCTAAGTAATCGATCCTCGTTGCCATCTCACCTATTTGGCTTGCCAAGTTCTAGTTTCTAGATGTTATATGCCTCATTTTTTGTTGGAATTGTTAGGTATTCTATTGAAGTTGTTGCATGTTCTGTTTAAGCTATTGTATACCCTGTTGAAATTGAAGATTATTAGCAATCACAACATTCATCAAATCTTCCAGAGATGTATCTAAGTTTTCACAAGAAGCTTTTGGTCCATAAGAGAATTGTTATGTGTCCTACAAACTATCATAGAAGTAATTCTGATGGTTATCCCATCCATAACCAAAGTTAGGTTGATCATTCTAACCTTGGTTATAGGATTGAGAATAAGAGTTAAATTAAAAATTACTTCCATCCATGATTTCTTTAATTTTTTATCACAAACATGAAACAAAAAAATGAAAGGATCATGAAATAACTGAAAAGAAACCAATTACAAACAAATATATACAAAATATCAATTAAAATCATAAACAAAAACTAAAACAACGTACTCCCCGACAACGATGCCAAAAATGACAGCACGTCGTAATGTTAGTCAAAATAAAATAACTAAACTACTACTATAGCATAGCAGTAGTGAGTCTAGGTTGATCCTATAAAGAGTGTGTGAAAAGATGTTGAGATGAAATTAATTGATTTTTAGGAAAATT
>JANQBM010046307.1:0-10066 GCA_025594535.1 Erythroxylum domingense | reverse complement strand
CCTGTATTAGGATGTCCATATGTACAGACTGTACACTGATGTATATACTGTTGTTTTGGAGTAATGAAAAGGGAAAATTTGGTTTTTAAAAATCTTGAGATTTACATTACTGGTTCTTGTTCTTCTAATGTATGTGATGCCATGTGGAGTTCTATAGTAATTGTACGTAGCGCTCCCTTATCTTAGGATATGTGTCGGAATGACCTACGGGCGTCCCGATGCGTACCCTAGGGTAATGGGGTGCTACAGGTGGAATGTTAGATTCTTATATCGATTGGAGAGGGGAACCAAGTAGGCCTTATAAGGCTATGGATAACTCTCCTTCAAAGACGTGTTTTCCCGAGCGAGGGTACGGGAAGAGCAAAACCTTGAGGGCTTGGCTGGGCTAAAGCCAAAAGCAGACAATATCTGTGGGCGGGTGATATAAGGTTGTTACAAATGGTATCAGAGTCAGGTTAATGTTAGATTCTGATATCGATTGGAGAGGGAAATGAAGTACGCCTTATAAGTGTATGGATACCTCTCCTCCATAGGCACATTTTCCTGGGCGAGTGTGCGGGAAGAGCAAAATCATGAGGGCTTGGCTGGGCCAAAACTTAAAGCAGACAATATCTGTGAGCGGGTTAGTCCGAGCTGTTATAAATGGTATCAGAGCCAGTACCCAGATCGGTATGCCAGCAAGGATGTTGGGCCTCCAAGGGGGTGGATCCAACCTATGGGCCAATAAGTACGTTGGGCCTCCATCTAAGCCTATGAGCCAACAAAGACACTAGGCCTCTAAGGGGGTAGAATGTTAGATTCCTATATCGATTGGAGAGGGGAACAAAGTAGGCCTTATAAGGCTATGCTACCTCTCCTTTAAAGATGCGTTTTCTCGAGTGAGTGTGAGGTAAGAGCAAAATTATGAGGGCTTGGTTGGACCAAGGCCCAAAGCGGACAATATCTGTGGGCTAGTGATCTAGGATTGTTATAATACACTTGCTAACAAGAGGTACACTTACCTTGGTTATAGGTAATAGGTTAAGAATAAGAAATTTTATGCTTGGATAGAAAGATAAATTCTATAAAAGCATAAGCATCGTTATTAAGATATTATTAATTTAAGCACTTTTATATTAAGAACTACTCTATAGTTTAAACATAATATAAACCCCTTGAACTATTATACCTTTTATGCGTCGCTTTACCCTGAAAGGAAAATGAGCTTTGCTTCTTTAGGAGCGAGGTTTACTTCTAAATTAGCTTTCAACTAGTTTTAGAATTTACATTTTATTATCTTTATTGATTATTAAATGTTTTATTGTATATACAGTGTCTCCTTATAAAGTTTCCATCATATTAAATTGATAAAATAATCAAGATAATTTTGATTTCTCTCGATAATTTTGAATCAAATTTATTTAATTTTTTATGGGTAAATATATTAAATTTATATTAGTATTGTTTTCTATATTCTTGATCATGTACTTTCACTTTTATTCATATAAGTTAAGATATTAACTTATTTAGTACAAAAGAATATGTAAGATCACCTTAGTTTATTGTCAATGTTTTATCAAAGCTTATTAATAATAGTATTATAATATATAAAAACACTTGAATCTCAAAGTCACTTAAAATTGAGAAAAGCAATCACTACACCAAAATAAGGAGGTTTTAGACACTTATACCTAGACACATCTAATAATTGTCTTAAATAATCTAAGAATTGGTAGAGTTTTTAGACATTTATTTAAGACAACAAAATTTGTCTAAAATATACTTAAAAAGAGTCTAAAACTTCTAAAAAATATCTTCCTTACTTAAAAGCTTGTGAAAAAGACTCCAAAAATATATCATAATTCAAGTTCTTTGAGAAATGTAAACTCAGGATAAACTTAGGGTAAACATATGATGATTTTGGAAAAACAAAACAATTCACTTTTCATTTTTATCAACAGACAGACTTGTAGCGTAAGTCTTTGATTTGTGCTCTAACATATGTACAATAGCTAAATAATTAATACTCAATCCCAGAGAGTACGTATGTATCTGTATAGCCCAATCTATAGTCATTGAAAAAGCCTAAAACTAAAACACACATATTTACACAAATAGAGGGTCGTCCCAAATCCCAATCCCAAATTGACATTTTCTGAATTTCTGAGTAAGGCAAGCAAGAGAGAGAGAGTGAGAAAGATAGGAAATGGGCAAGTCATTGGGACCACCAGAGAGTTCTTCAGGAGGAGGGATGAGTGGAAGAAGCATCCAATGCTAACGAATCAATTCTGCCACGCCACTCCAAGTCTTGGCATTGCTCTTATTGCCTTCAGTATCTATCTCGTCAGCAAACAAATCTATAACAAGTTCTATGCTCCTTCCTCTTCTTCTCACCACCACTACTCTGATTCTCACTGATTCCATTGTACATCTATCTGTTTGATCAAAGGTCAGTTATTGCTTTGTGCTTTTCTAGTTCGCGTTCGTGTAGAACAGTTACAATAAAGCTTTCTTTAGATTGCTTTGAATTTGGATTTACGGTTTGAATCATCTTAGGGTTTTGAACCAATTCAAATGCCATGACATTTTAGCTTTAGATGATATGGCAATTGAGAAGGCTATTTACATAGACCCAATGTGGTCACCTTTTGAATGAATTACAATTCACCTCTTTATGGAATTGTTGCTTGATGGTTGAAATTTGGTAGCAACTCAATTCTTGGACATGTGTTATTAATTTCCTTCATTCAATAAACTGTTACTGGACTTTGAGGACTGTCATTTTAGTGTTTTTGTCATCTTTATATATTTTAATTTCTAGGTTGTTGATACTCCACTCATGGCTACTCTAACTTGTGTAATAAACTTTAGTCCTCTATTTTTGCTTTTCTTCCTTAATGTCTATCTGCATCTGCGTGGTTCTTCTAACCATTGAAATTTATTTGAAGTTGGGGAAACTTAGACATCTCTTTGATGACTCATCTGTATTATGCTAATGTATGTCTTTGATTTCAAACATATCTCGTGTTTAAGAGCTCAAGAAGTAGTATTACTTACAAAAGACTGATATTGTGCTTATCTTTGTGCTTTATCTTCAGACAAATTGGTCTCATACATTTTCTATACCATTTATAAAGATCTTTGTTAGTCTGAAGTGCTATAATTTTGATAATACTACTAGAGAATTTGTGCTCTGATGTCAATGTGCTATATATATATATATATGTACTTTTACAGTTATGTGATTTAATCATTTGGTGTTAGCAGCAGGTGGTTTATACAAGCAAACCTTTTCAAGAACTGTTTGCTCTTTGTTTGCAATTTTTTGGATGTGATGCTAAAAGGCAATTCTTTATGTTTGTAAAAGAGTTCTTCTAATTCCTAAGTTTTACTAAAAGCATTATGTCGTAGTTAATGGTTTGCAAATTTCATAGTTTTAGGAATCATTTGTATAGTAGATGGATAAATTTGTATAGAATCTGCATTACTATAGAGTTAATTTCCTTTTCATTTCTGTTTTTCGTATCTAATAAATTTTTATCTTCTATACGTTTTGGTTTTAGGATTAACTGCTTTTGGGCCTTCGTGATTGTAGCTTATCATGTTTGGCTCCACCAACCGTAAGTTTTTTTTAAAATTATCGACTTTATGCTCTTTATTTTTGCCATGATTGAGCACGTATTTAGAAATATGTGAAGCTGCTTTTCTTATTTTATACTTTAATTTATTGACTGGTGTTGTTGTGATGTTTTTTTTTCCTTTTCTTTGTCATTGTTGCAGGTTGAGTCATAAATTTTTGGTTTTTCTATTTAGAAATTTAGAAATAGATTTTACTATTTCTTTCTTTTTATCCTGTATTTTCTACATTACATTCTTTTTGCTCTATTTTTGTTCTGTTGTGAAATCCAATGTTGCTCTGCATCATTGTTGTTCTGCTGTGAAATCCAACTGATGATAGCAATGGTTTTTAATTACTCTCTCTTGCAGTTAATTGCCACTACTGCTTTATTTCTTATTGCAAAGTCTGAGGAGACACCACGCCCTTTAAACAATATGTTGAAAGCTTCTTGTGAAATTTTCCATAAGCAGGATATTGCTTTCTTGACATACTTGCTCCCTTTTGTGAGTGTCACGTAGATTGACTTCTTTTACTCCCTTTTGTGAGTGTCACTGATGATGAGCATTTGATATTGACTACTCTAAATTTTGAACTTAATATGCAGCATCCATATGCTTCTCTTACTTTGGTCCTTAATAAATTAGGGCTTTCACAAAGTCTTATGGTGAATCTGGCATTAAACCTGGTCAATGAAGGGTAAGTATATAACTGTTAACTTTTTCTCGTTGGATTTTACTACACTATTACTCAGATAAACATTTAGTCAATGGTTCGTTGGATGGTTTTTTATATTTTGTTCTTTTTTTTCGAGAAATTCGATTTATACTTTTAGGCTATGAGCTTGTCGATATACAGTCTCTGCAATTAGTTGAGGTATTGTAGAGACAACACATGGTACTTTTAGGACTCAGAATTTCAGATAAGTTGGTTTGTCTATGTCTGTAAATTTTGGGTTGTTAAGCTTTCAAGTCTCAAACTATTAAAAAAGAGGTCCTGGGTCAGCAAATGGAGGATCGAAATTCTGCATTCTTCTTTAAAGTAATTGTTGTTTCTTGATACGCTTATACGCAATCGTGATGTTCTGTTTAAGTTATATGGCATGATTTTGTCAAATAGGCTTCGCTTCGTTTTGCTTTCTTAGCTAATCTGGAACTTTAACATTGTAATTTTTCCATCAAATCATATAATTAACTTGCATTTGTAGTGTTATAAGTTATTTTTTTTCTCTCTATCTTTCAGTACCTTATTTTTAGATTAAGGAAAATAATTGGACACTAAATGCAGATATGAACGGTCGATGGAATGTGAGGTTTGACTTGTAATGAAATGTATTACATATGTTCTTTTGAAGTTGAGATTTACAGCTGTAAAGTTCATGTTCTTTTTGTTTAACTTAGTCGTGAATACTATAAGATGTCTCATATGTACTGAGATGCACTTCTTATGTATACAAAATAAATCCTTTAATTTATTTTTCTCTTTTCATATGATTAATGAGCACAGACGCTTAATAATGTTGCATCTGTCACAACTTCTACAGAGGAAGAACTTCTAAGTAATGTATTCAAACCTCAAGGGCAATAATGGAATAAATATATGGATACTTCAAGTCAAAGTGGTAGTTACAATAAGTGATTAATCACATATTTTAGATTAATTTGTAAAATTTATTATAATAATAAATATGTAATTAATTTATTAAAATTTATTATAATAATATGTGAGTGATCTTAAAAAAGATGCACAAAGCAAATTGTATGCTTATTTTTTTTACAAAAAAATGGAGTTTTTTGACATAAAAAATTATCTAAAAGTGAAAAATATTGACATAGAAAAGCTTCTAAAAGTTTACACAAAGCATCTAAAATAAATTTTATGTGTCTAAGAAAACTGTCAAAAAGTATATTTTCGACGCATTTATGTGTAAATAGCTTTTCGACACTTAGATGCATAAAAAATGTATATTTTTTTTATGCATCTATGTGTTTAAGAAAACTATCAAAAATATTTTTTGTGACACTTGTTTTTTCTACACTTTATAAAGCGTCTAAAGTTATTTTTAAGATATAAAAAAGTGTCTAAAAACTCCACCTTTTGTGTCATTAAACTCCACATTTTGTTATAGGGAATGTAGAGTTTCATTTCTTAATTTATTTCATTTATGAAATGCGTGATTGTTTCACTTGTAAATTTTCAAGAATGTCTAGTTCCATTGCATATTAGTAATTTGGAGGGAAGTCAAAATTTGCAAATTTTTGTTTTTCTTTTCAGTTAAGAAAAATTATACATTAGAAAAGAATCCTATAAAATATTTAGGCGCAATAGACAATATATATTGATGCATATGTCTGACTAATAAACAAACATTTTACAAAGGTAAAAGAATTGATTAAACTTAAAATATTATTTATTGTTTCTCATTTGACATGCTAAGTGAACTAGAATAAACTACAAATGATTTTGGTTTTATTTAGAGATAATAACAAATCTAACTACCAATTTGCTATGCCTTCACAAAGTGTTATATTTTTATAAATATAGTAACTACAATTTTTATTAGTTCTTTTATCAATATTATGTTCATTATATGTTTAGCTAAGTTTTGCTCAATCAAGCTACATCAATATGGCTAAATTTATTTCACTATATTAGAGGTGAAAGATATTATTTGTGATATTATAGTGCCCTATATTATAAATTGATTAATTAGATACGTTTTGTTAGATAATTTCATTATGTGACCCGTATATTTTGGTTTAATCATTTAAATATATTAAATTCCATTAGTTATTTGAATAAGAGATGTTAGGTTTAATTAAAATAAATAAAGTGATATATTTACATTGATGGAACGTAAAAAATAAGGATAATGAAAAGAGGTGTCGTTTGAATTTTAAATTGATAACTACTTCCTCTCTCTCTCTACCTATTAAGTTTTTTCACGTATCTCTCCATTAGATAATATACAAAAATTAACGAAACAAAGGCCAAGAGAAAAAAAAATCTAAGAATATATTGAAGATTATCTATTCAGAAAGTATCGGAAATACGATGGATCAAGGTACGCTTATGTTATTATGAAATATTATTAGCTTCTAAGATCTTGCAATTTATGTGTTTAAATTTACATGATAGAGTTTTCATGTAAGAAGGGTTACATGAGGTATCAGAGCGCAAGATGTTGAGAATCAATAATTTTTTTCCATTTAAGATATACATGATATATATGATCAAGAAGATATTTTATAGTGATTTCCTTACCAATTACGGGATGTTTTGGTTTTAAAAGGAAACAATCACATATTCTCTCTTTCTTATACACGAAACATTATAAATGTTTTTGTTTCCACCTAAATCATGTTATCAAGATGATGAAGGAAATGAAAAACAATATTAAGTGCTTCTTTGCCAAGTTGACACATGAATGGAATTACCAAACCATTAATTGCATTCATTAAATATGTTTTATTTTATCTTATGTTTCTTCGTTAAGGATGGTTTGAAAACATTCCATTAATGGACATGAAAGGTTCTCTCTCCCATTGATTGTGTTTCACTAGTGTAGTCTCTCCTGTGACATCAACGTGTGTCACTTATTTCTTTTATCATGTCTCTTTAATGCTACATTAATACCTTTATGTCTACCTTTATTAGTTGTCGTGCTGAATTAACATCTTTAGATGAATTAATTGCTTTGATTTCTCTTAAGCCTCTTGTTTCATTAAATTCCATGGGTTTTAATTGTAAAATTTGTGGCATGATTTTTGCATCATATATTAATGATTGTTAATATAATAAAGTACTTATGCTTATGAACAAGAATTAGTTTCAATATGACTTCTATTATCAAGAACTGCAAATGCATGACCAAGCTCCAAATAATGAAGTCACCATTAATGAACCTGTTATAAATGAGTCACATTCAGTTGCATTAAGAAGATCTCAAAGACAAAAGAGATCAGTAATTTTGGATGATTATGTGGTTTATTTACAATAAGTAGAAGGTGATTTAGGTATTGATAACGATCCAGTTTCATTTTCATAAGCCATTGAAAGTGAAAATTCTAATAAATGGTTAGACGCCACAAAAGAAGATTTAAAATCTATTGACGACCATCAAGTTTGGGATCTTGTTGAATTACCATAAGGTTGTAAAAGAGTCTGATGTAAATGGGTCTTTAAGACCAAACGTGACTCTAATGGTAATATTGAGACATATAAAGCTAGACTTGTCGCTAAAAGATATACTCAAAAGGATGGCGTTGATTATAACGAGACATTTTCTCCTGTTTCTAAAAAGGATTCATTTACAATTATTATGGAAATGGTAGCTCATTATGATTTAGAGCTCCATTAGATGGATGTGAAAATTACCTTTCTGAATGGGAATTTAGAGGAAGAAATCTATATGGATCAACCTTAGGGTTTCCTAGTTGAAGGTGTAACATCCAGTTTCCAGAAAATGCTTAGGGTGAGAATCCTATATCAAGCATTGCATATACATGCATAACTTTAGCATTCATACATGAATTGTATTTTGTACACATTTCAAAGATAGTATATGCACCCAATTGACTAATTTTGGGGTATGAAAGATTTTAAATAATTATGATGTGATTGCATGATTGTGTATTGTTTGTACCTAGAATTTTGTTTTGGATGGATTAAAATTATTGAATTGGGAATTTATTGTTGCAATTGGGTGATTGATGAAGTGTTATATGCATCTAGTCTAGGAAAAATGTTCAATGGCAAGACAAATTAATATATGGAAATTTAAGTTGGTTATGCCTATGAAATGGTGACGCATGGCAGTGGAAATGAGTGACAAATGGCTACCTAATTCGGTGACAAATGGCTAGAATAAATGAGTGACAAATGGTGGCATAGTTGAGTGAAAAATGGACTAAACATTAAGTGACAATTGGTAGTTGAAGGATGAGACATATGGCTTGGATCTTAGAATGACAAGTGCCATGCCAAGTGTCCATATTCTCACCATACACCTATACCCACGAATTTCCCACACTTGAAAGACTATTTTGCTTTTTTTTCTTGTTACATTTACCCTCTCTATCTTCCTCACCACCGACTCACACACACATAACCCTAGAACTTTGAGTTTTGCCCAAAATCCTACACCTAGCCACTCCAAAATCTAGTTGTCTTCTTCTTGTTCTTAGAATATACCTTGTCCCTGCTTACTTGGAGGGATAGTTGGCTTGAAGATTGAGGAGGTTTTGAGTTAAAAAAGTAAGTAGCATGTTGTTCTTTATGGTTGGCTTTGATAGTAAGATTTTGGTGATTATTTAAGGATGGATTAGTTGTGATAATGGTGTTTAAGGTGTGCTGGAATATATTAGCTGTAGAGTTTCCACTGAACATGAATCAGTATTTTAGCCATATCCTGACATCTAGATCTCCAAATGGGAAGATGTTTAATTCAGATTAAACTAAATACATATGGCTACAATTTTTATGAAGTAATCGAATTTGAATTTGGTCTCTAAGGGTTTCGAAATTTAGCTTGTATTTGAGTTCTAGAATAGGCTGTAGCACTACCCTTGACTGAAATGGTGTCTTGTTTTTATCGAATAAACTGTATTGATTTAGGCTGAATCAAACAAAACTTTCTTCATAAAGGTTGTATATTATTTTCGTATCTTTCTATTGGTATAAAGTTTGTAATTTTTTCATATCTGAATTGAGATATATGAGTTTTACACGTTGGAGTGCACTAATTCTTCAATCATGCACTAGCTCAAAATTTGAACTTGCACAGTCTATGATTGTTTGAACATAAATCATAGAAGCATGAACCAAATTGAATGATTTTTGTTTCGTATGAAACTTAAGACATATAGGAACCTTTTTTTAGAAGAAGGTGTTGCCTAAATACCTCATTTTCTAGGTCATAATTGTCATACAAAACTGACCCGAAAATAGAAAAAAAAAACTGGAAAATGGGAATGCCTAATGAAGGCAGAAAGTTTCTGCCAACAAATCCCACGCCTGTGAGAAATTGTCCACGACCATGGGAATTGGTTAAGCATCAAATATGCTTCTTTTAGGTATAGTTTGGAACAATGAATGGTTAGGTACTTTTCTATGATGCTTTAGGGCTTAAATGAAGTTGAATTGAACCTAGAATGACGCTTGAACAAGTAAATAAATGAGTGATATGTTTAAGATGATGATTGAGAATATAAATTTAAGAATTATTTGTTATACTTTAGGTGTTCACTTCTGAAAAATTGATGATGATATAAGAATGAAAGGGGTTTTATGATGGCTAAAGTGATTCAAGAAGATGAACGTTGTGTATTAAGTAAAGAAGATTGATAAAACGGATGTTGGTGATCATTAATGCTTGAATAACTTTATTGAACTAAGAATAATCTTGTTCAATTGAGGTGTAAACCTAAGTTCAATTTAGACATATTTGAGTTATGAAATATGAATGATCTT
>JANQBM010046298.1:0-10067 GCA_025594535.1 Erythroxylum domingense | reverse complement strand
AGGAATAATTTGTTCTTATCAAATCTTAAGAGTGATAAGAACATTAAGGAAAATTAATATATGGGAAAAAGATAAAAAGGATATAAAAATGTAACAATAAAATACTTTAGAACAAATTTGAATGTAGAAGAGGACTCTAATTGTAAATTCTAATATGGCCTTAACCAATAGGACTAGTGGGATTTTTCATCAATAATAATATAAACAAGGAGCATTATATTGAAATAAGTTTGATTCAAGAATTAAAAAACATAAAGAATGATACGAATTGGCACACTTATATAAAAGAAAAGAGATAAGATTATATAGTTTGATCATGACTAGCAAGCTAAATAAGTGATAGGTTATCATTTTACATATTAGTTAAGTTTAATTTATTTGGTATTAGGAAAATTTATGACATTTTTGTATGAATTTATTATGTTTTTCTATATTTAGTTCATTTATAGGTGATGAATTTAAGGAATAGACACAAGATTTATTGTAACTTTCTCTATAGTTTTCCAAATGAAGAGATTTTATAGTCATTAAAAAGAAAATTTTATGGAATATAAATTTTTAGAAAAAAATTTACATAAAATTTTAACTCAAAGATGTTAAAACGTGGAGAAGTTCAAGCAGCAAATTATAGTAGAAATGACTGTCTTTTGTTAAGGTTTGGAAGTTAAGGTATAATTTAAGACCAACACTAGAGTTGATCTATAACTAAGGCTAGACTTGTCATTAGAGTTACTTAAGTAGAAGTAAAACAAGACTAATGCTAATTGTGAAAGGTGTCAGATGTTGGTTGTCAGACCTAATTTATAAGAAATTATGTTTGTTTAAGTTCAAGTCATTTAGAACTATACTTTGTAACACTAGCCCATAAATATTTGTATAAGAAGACTTCTAAGGTATTTCTATCCGATTGTAGTTTTCTTTAGTTAGTGTTTCTAGTCTTATTCTTTCTTTTACAGCGGAGGAAGAATTGAGGAGCAAGGATTGGAGAATTTAGTGACATATGATCTTCTACTTTTCTTTTCTATGTTAAGATTTATGTGTTTTCATTTAGTTTTAAGAATGTTTAATGTAGCCCATAACTTTATCTAGGGTCGGGGAGGGAGCAGTTTGTTAGGATTTATTCAATTAGTTATACATATATTAATTTTTTTATTAATTAAATTTATTATCTTTGCTCTTAATAGATCTGTGATAGGTCACCATAGTTTTATTCTTAGAGATTGTAAGAAGGACTCATATGAAGTATAATATGTACACTAGGAGACTAAATATTTTAACATTAGATAAAAACTTGATTAGATTGAATTACGCTCAACAAGTAGTAGTTGCCTGATTAGATATACCTGCGTGTCTCAACAAAGGGTATATATAGATTAGGTTAAATTTTATTTCAATATAAATAATCAAATGTTTATAATAATTGGATATCTTTATAAGTGAACTTCAAATCCCTAATTTTTGTTTGATTAATTTCTTTCTTTGGTTATTTAATTTGTTTTCATTAGGTTACTAGTTTAATTATCTTTGATGAATCCTTTATTTTAGTTTGTGTGCATAACTAAGATTAATAGACATAGTTATAGTTCTTTGTGGTATCAATACTTTAGACTCTATTTTTATTTAGCTATCTACGATTGACTTTATGCACTTGTAAATTTAGAGAACATTTTTTTTCATTGTTATAAAGGAACTATGATTAACATTTTTTCTATTCTAAGTTTGTCTTTACTTTTTTTATTTCCCTTTATTTTTGACATCCTTTTCTAGGTTTAAGTAGTTGATAGGAGATAGAAGATATAAAGGTGATAACTTAGAGTCCTTTATCCAATTTTATTCTAAAATTAAACTAATATGTAGAAGAAACTAAGTGATAAATAGAGAAGACATGATTGCCTAGTAAGAAAATTTAGTTGTTGATATGGAGTAGTAACAATAAAGGATGCACATAGGGAAATCTAATTGACAATAATTCATCTCAGTCCCTCATATATAAAACCTATAAAAAAAGCTTAAGAAAGTAATATAGGTGGATTCTTTTAATGAGTAGGATAAGGTGAATGACACATTTATCTTAAGGATTTTCCCACCACTCAAGAAAACTCAACTGAGGATGCCAATACAAATCTTTATAAATAAGGAATATGAAGAGTTTTAAGAAGTTTGGGAGTGATATAAGGCTTCATTGAATCAACACACTCATTACCAGTGCTCTTTGCAATTAGTGATGCAATTTTTCTAATAAAGCTTAAGATTGACATGTCAAACTTTAGAGACACTACATCTTAAGAAACAATCTACACAAAGATTGATGAGGATGCTAAAAAGATAATTGTGACCTTAGCAATAAATTCATCATCCAAAGTGGTTAGGAAAAAATTAAAGGCATCCCTTTATAAAGTCCAAGCATCTAACTTAGCAACTCAGATATTGTATCTTCCGATTCAGATGAAGATGCTTATGACTCATGACATTGGAAATAAGGAGGCATGTTACCAATATGGGTGATAGTTTGCAAATCCAACATGTTTTTGGTCCCTAATCTTTTGCTTATTTGAAGTTTATTGTGTTTCAATATGAGATTTTACTTAGTTTTTCTTACTTTGATTAGGGGCAGTTGGATTTGATGAAAAGGAAACATTTGGACCATATTTGAGGAGTATTTGGAGCGTAGGAGTTGAAGCTGAAGATTTCAGGATGATTTTGATGCTGCCAGGAGTTACCCTTGGGCAAGACTAACAGCAGAGCAGAAAATGACGGGATGAAATTACTTAGACAGCTGGACCCGCGTTTTTATATAATGTTTTAAGCTAATTTAACAGCTTAGGATCAAGAGTAAAAGATTTTTTTAATTGGCCAATTTTGCTATATTAAAGGGGACTTAGTTTTTATCGGGATAGAAGTGAAAATTAGGTTTTAGAGGGCACTCTCCTTGGCCTCCAATAGCAGTTTCATTTTTAATATATTCTTTTTAGAATCTCATGTGTTTTTTCATGGCCATGCATGGCTAAACTCTTTTATTCAGTCAAAGGATAATTCAAGGTTGAAGTTTATATGATTGTGAGATCTTAACATGCTTTAATTTACTTTTTGATTTACATTGCATTTATGTCTTTTCTGTGATTTATTGGGATAATCTATCTATAGTGAATTACTGTTATTTGTTCAATAGGGCCCGTTGTTCATCTAATAGGAATTTACATAGCTAATCAGCTAGGTTAAATATGTAATGGTTTAGTCGAATTGATGCAAGTGGCAATTGGTATAACTTGATTGCGTAAAAGCCTTTGAGTTGTATTAAGTGAAGACATAATCAAGTTTAAACGAATTCTTGTAGTTCTTTTTATTAAGGCAAGGTCTTTTTAGTTTTTAATGCTGTTAACAGGTTAAATATTTCGTCGTACTTAGGGTTACTTGTTAATTAGGGGTTATTATTAGATCGTATCTTAACAACTTAATAATACGGTAAGATTGGTTGGGAGGACGTTCCTTTTGGCTATAACTTGTCTAAAATGTTAAATTGAATAGTTATCCTAGAGTTGATGATCAATCCATATGAACTTCATACCTCAGATTACCTTTGACTGAGTTTGCTTCCCATTGATTTCAAATTTTAATTGTTATTGCTGTCTTAATTTCATTTTTTATCATTAGTACTAAAAATCCCCCATTCTCACTTTATTTTTTTTCAGTTTAACAGTTTCAGTTCAGGTTAACCTTGGGCAAGGCTAGTCCCTAGGGTTCGACTCTTCTCACCCTATTTACAGATTTCTTGTATTCTTTTCGTTAGGACGAGCAGGTCTTTTATTTTTGGTGGTTTTGACACCCATAAAATTTTGGCGCCGTTACCAGGGACTAGCTTACTTTACTGTTTATTGTTTCTTTGGATGACCAGGTCTGAAATTTGTCGTTAGAATTTGATTCTGAAATAGAAAAAATAGCTCGTGCATTAAGTAAGGAAACCAAGTTAAGAAAGAGGGCAGAAGAAACTTCTACTCTTAATCCAGAAGGTACAGCAGCTGATTTGGTTGAATCTTTAACTGAATCTGACCCCGAATTGGAGGAATCCTCATTTGAATCTAATAGAGAGGAAGCAATGACTGATAACCGTACTGTTAGAGAGCTGCAAAAAGCCCCCTTGGAGCAGCAGCCCCTATGCATCATCTACCCGAACTGGGAGGTGTCATTTGAGTTAAAATCTGGTTTGATCCACTAGCTCCCTACTTTCCATAGAATGAAGAATCAAAACCCACACAATCACTTGAAGGAATTCCATGGTGTATGCTAAAGTATGAAGCCGCAGGGTGTAGCAGAAGAGCATGTTAAATTGAGGGCGTTCCCATTCACACCAAAGGATGTCGCTAAAGAATGGTTGCTCAACCTACCACCGCAATAACAACATGGCATGCCATGGTTCGAGCATTCTTGGATAAGTATTTTGCCACTTCAAGAGTAGCGGTCATACGTAGGGAGATTTGTGGGATTAAACAAAAGGTTTAAGAAAGCCTATACGACTATTGGGAGAGATTCAAAAGGTTGTGTGCAGCTTTCCCACAACATAAGATGTCCAAACAACCTCTACTCCAATACTTCTATGAAGGAATGGTAGACATGGAAAGGAAGATGGTTGATGTGGCTAGCGGAGGAGCTCTTGTTAATAAAACCCCTGCCCAAGCTAGAGATATCATATCAACCATGGCAGCAAATTCACAACAATTTGGATAAATCGAAGAACCTTCCAGGAAGCTCTATGAGGTAAGTGATTCTTCCATTGATACTAAACTTAACGAACTAACTTCTTTGGTCAAAACTTTGGCTGCAGGGCATAATAAACATGCTAGTGCGTATAAGGTATGCATTTTTAATGACCATCTAATCGAGATGTGCCCAATGTGGCAATATGATCAAGAGCAAGTTAGTGCTATGGGAGGTTAGCCTGGGTAGCCTCGAAGACCAATGGATCCATTTGCTAGTACTTATAATGAAGGTTGGAAAAATCACCCTAATTTCAGCTGTGGTAACAAGAATCAGAATTTCCAACAAGTTAGACCACCTCCCCAACAAGCCCCTTCTTCAAGAAAGTCTCTAGAAGATATCGTTAAATCGCTTGCCACGTTTTAGTGACAATCGGCTATAGGCATGCAAGAATTTCAGCAGGAGATAAGGAAAGGCATGCAAAATATGGAGAAGCAAATCAGTCAGCTTGCCTCTTCTTTGAACAAATTAAAGACACAAGGAAAGCTTCCATCTCAAACTGTTGTTAACCTTAAGGAGAACGCAAGTGCTAACACTTTACGATGTGGTAAGGAGCTGGACATGACAGCCCAAAAAAAGGTAGCAGCGGATCAAAGAAAGAAGCTGAAAAAGAGGTGGAAATTTAGCAAAAAGAGGAAGCCAAGTAAGCAGGAGTGCAGCAGCCCTAGCTATTCATAGTTCAGCCCCATTTTCCCGAGAGGTTAGCAAAGATAAGAAAAGAGAAAGAGGAGAAGGACATCTTGGAGACTTTTCGCAAGGTGGAGGTAAATATCCCATTACTTGATGTTATAAAGCAAATACCTCATTATACAAAGTTTCTTAAGGAACTTTGTACCAACAAGAGAAAGCTAGACAGTGTAGACAAAGTGGAGATGACGGAAAATTGTTCAGCCATGATATAAAGAAAGTTTCCACAAAAATGCAAAGACCAAGGTATGTTTGCTATTCCTTATAAAATTGGCAATATAGGGATTAAGAGAGCTATGTGTGATTTGGGTGCATCTATAAATGTCATGCCACTGTCTATTTATACATCCTTCAATGGCATCCCTTTGAAGGAGACGCATATCATAATTCAATTGGTAGACAGGTCTGTAGTTTACCCCATGGGGCTGTTTGAAGATGTTTTGGTTTAAGTAGGTGAGTTAATCTTTCCTGCTGATTTTTATGTGCTTAATATGGAGGATGATAAATCCTCTACTTCTGCTGATTTGTTATTTGGGAGACCTTTCCTTCGCACAGCAAGTACAAAAATTGATGCTTATGAAGGAACATTAACTATGGAGTTTAATGGTGAGGTAGTTCAGTTTAATGTTTATGTGGCCATGAAATATCCCTGCGATGTGTCTAGTGTTTGTGGTATTGATGTTATTGACTCCTTAGCTCAAGAGGTGTTCGAATTAGATGCTATTGATGATCTTAATTTAGTGCTTTACAGGAATTTAAATTTGGACATCATTAAGGAGCATAAGGAGATGTTTCTAATTGATGAGAGTTTGTAGGAAATTTCAGAAAAAAATAGATGCAGATCAGCTACTGCATGCTCGCCCTAGCTGAGTTAAATTGCCTTGTACGCCTGAGAAGCTTTTACCTCCTGTTTTACAGGCTCCCAAGCTAGAATTAAAGTCACCTCCCGGTCATTTAAAATATGCATATTTGGGAGATGAAGATACATTACCTATAATTATCTCCAACAAGCTTAGCAAGGTTGAAGAAGAAAAGGCAATTTAGGAAATTAGAAAGTATAGAGAGGCTATCGAGTGGACAATAGCTGACATTAAGGGATTGAGACCATCGATTTGTATACACAAGATTCTTTTAGAGGAGGGCAGCAAACGTAGCAAAGAAGCTCAAAGGCACTTAAATCCATGTATGATGGAAGTTGTGAAAAAAAGAGATATTGAAACTATTAGATGCCAGGATCATATGCCCGATTTCTGATAGTAAGTGAGTGAGTCCAGTGCAAGTTGTACCCAAGAAGACGGGGATTACTATTGTTGAGAATGATCAAGGAGAGTTAGTGCCAACAAGAGTTCATAATGGTTGGAGAGTTTGTATAGATTATAGGAAGTTAAATGTGGCAACTAGAAAGGACCATTTCCCACTCCCTTTTATTGATCAAATGTTGGAAAGATTAGCTGGACGTTCTCACTATTATTGTCTTGATGGTTTTTCAGGTTTCTTTCAGATTCCGTTGGCACCCAAGGACCAAGAGAAGACGACTTTCACTTATCCTTCGGAACTTTCGCATATCAACGAATGCCATTCGGGCTTTGCAATGCTCCAACCACATTCCAAAGATATATGGTTAGTATATTTTCAGATTATATGGAGGACATCATAGAGGTATTCATGGATGATTTTACCGTTCATGGTAATACCTTTGATGAATGTCTAACTAACCTTACAAAAGTGTTAGAAAGGTGTATAGAGTCAAATCTTGTCCTAAATTATAAGAAATGTCACTTCATGGTGGATTAAGGTTTGATTTTAGGTCATACTGTCTCATCTAAAGGTATTGAGGTTGATAAAGCTAAAATTTATGTGATTAAATCCTTACCGTATCCTACTAATGTACAGGAAATTTGTTCTTTTCTTAGCCAAGCAGGTTTTTACAGACAATTTATTAAGGATTTCTCAAAGATCATTCAACCACTTTGCAAACTTTTGCAAAAAGATGTGCCTTTTGAGTTTGATAAAGAATGTAAGGAAGCTTTTGACAAGCTGAAGGAGGAGCTAATTTCTACACCAATAGTTCAACCACCGAATTGGAATTATCCTTTCGAGATCATGTGTGATGCAAGTAATGATACTGTTAGGGTTGTCCTTAGACAGCGTATTGAGAAGAATCCTCATGTCATATACTATGCCTCGAGGACATTGAACAATGCACAATGCAACTAATCGACCATAGAGAAAGAACTTTTAGCGATTGTTTTTACTTTGGAGAAATTTAGGTCATACTTACTAGGAACTAAAGTAATAGTTTTCTCTAACCATGCAGCCTTGAAGTACTTGCTTAAGAAAAAGGAGTCAAAGCCTCGCTTGATTCATTGGATCCTTTTACTTCAAGAGTTTGATGTGGAAATAAGGGATAAAAAGGGGTCTTAAAATCTAGTGGCTGATCATCTCAGCCGGTTGATATTGAATGAGAAACCGTCACCATTGGACAATGATTTCCCAGATGAGCAACTTCTAGGTTTACAAATAATTACTCCATGGTATGCTGATATAGTGAATTATTTGGTTGCTGGTACATTGCCAGACAATCTGACCAGAGGTGAGAGAGAGAAGATCAAGAGGGATGCCAAATACTACGTGTGGGATGATCCTTACTTTTGGAAGTTTTGCTCTGACCAGATTATTAGAAGATGCGTAATGGAAATGGAAAGTCCATCCATACTGAAGTTCTGCCATTCTGCAACATGTGGAGGACATTTTGTTCCTTAAAGAATAGCTCGCAAAGTGTTGGAGTGCGGTCTATTCTGACTGTCATTATTCAAAGATTCATACATGTTTTGTAAATCTTGTGCGAATTGTCGAAAAACAGGTAGCTTGGGTCGTAGAGATCAAATGCCTCTTACTTATATTTTGGCATGTGAGATATTCGACGTGTGGGGAATTGATTTCAAAGGACCATTTTCGTCATCTTTCGGAAACATGTACATATTGCTGGTAATGGATTTTGTTTCCAAGTGGGTGGAAGCTAAAGCCATTTGAACTAAGGATGCTAAAACAGTGGTGAATTTTGTGAAGAGTCACATTTTTGCAAGGTTTGGGATTCCGAGGACAATTATTAGTGATCTAGGTACTCACTTCTGCAATAAGGTTATGGAAAGTCTCCTCAAGAAATACAGTGTTACGCATCGTATCTCCACGGCCTACCATCAACAAATAAGTGGACAAGCTGAAATTTCAAATAGAGAAGTGAAGTCTATACTTGAGAAGAATGTGATTCCTAACAGAAAGGATTGGAGTACTAAGCTAGAGGATGCTCTATGGACTTACAGGACAGCGTACAAGACTCCAATTGGGATGTCACCATATCGCTTAGTATACGGCAAACCATGTCATTTGCCAGTTGAAATAGAGCATCGAGTGGAGGCAGCTGGAGAACAAAGGAAATTGCAATTGAAAGAGCTGGAAGAAATTCAAAATGAGGCTTATGAAAGTGCAAAAATCTACAAATAGAAGACTAAATCTTTCCATGATGGCATGATATCCAGGAAAAATTTTAAAATCGGTAGAAAAGTTTTACTTTTTAGTTCTAAATTAAAGTTATTTTCTGGTAAATTAAGGTCTCGATGGATGGGCCCTTTTTTCATTACTAATGTTTATGCTCATGGTGCAGTGGAGATACAAAGTCTTAAAACCGAGAAAATTTTCAAGGTCAATGGACATCGATTGAAACCATTCTATGAAAGCTTTGGGAGTGCTAGGACAGAGAATATGGAGCTTGAAGAACCAAACGAGTCTGTCTAGAGAATTGTAAACGTCAAAGCTAGGACGTTAAACAAGGGCACTCTCTGGGAGGCAACCCAGATAGGCTTGCCCAAGCCTAAATCTATCTCTTTATTCTGTATTATTTTTTATTTTTGAATATTATTATTTCAAATAGTGTCATCTCCCTCCTTATGATCTGTAAATTTCTGGAAAAGGGTGAGCTTTGAAGGTTAAAGAGGGTCTTTCATGGTTTTAATGGTGGTAAAAGTTTTTTAATTTTGTTTTTTGTGTAAAAAAAGGGGGAGTTTTGTGTTTGTTTTTTTTATTAATTGTGGAGTTTTTATTTATGTAGAAAAAAAGGGGTATGTGTTTGGTTTTTATTTTTACTCATGTGCTTACTCAATTTTACTTTTTTACAGAAGAGTAAAAATAGACTTCTCTCCCTCTAGGGTTCACGACCAGCACCTCCACCTTCACCCATCACCAGCATCGCCTCATCTGAAACCCCCACCAGTAATCTGAAATTGCGGCTTAAATCGCCACCCATCTAATACCCGAAACCCCCACTCACCAGTGCCTCCACTTCTCGCAACACCACACTTGGGACCTTCACTCATGGCTCGAACCAGGACTACCCCCAACCCACCACTTATGAAACTAGCCTATAGATAGCCACCATAAACCAAGAACCCCAAGCGGAAGAGGGAGCAACTACCTATTGCTGCTACACCCACAAACACGACACAACCATCAACCACCTCATCACCATTGCCATTTCAACTTCTAGAGCTGAAAGTGTAACATCCCGTTTCCAGAGAACGGGTCGGACCAGAGAAACGGGTCCAGGTGTGATAAATTACCACACCTCATGC
>JANQBM010046262.1:0-10068 GCA_025594535.1 Erythroxylum domingense | reverse complement strand
TGATGTGGATTAAATTGGATTAGGTAGTCTTCTGGAAAGTTATAGAGGGTTTACATAGCTTTCCAATGAAGTGTCATATGCTGTTTTTGGATGTGGGAGTTGAAAGATAAGGATTGTTGAATTTTTGATCAGTTGTTGTCAAATTTTAAATTTTCTGGGCAGAAACTTGAGTGAATTTTTGACCTCTTAGGGTTTGAAAATTGTTCTTGGAGTCTTCATGGAAGATCTATATTTTCTTGTTATCTTTTAGATGATATGAAGTATGAGATTTTTGGACCTTAGGGTGGAAAGTTATAGTGTTTAGAGTTTCTGCTACTATTAAAGTGTTCTTCATTTTCTTTATTTAGGCAGACTTTTTGCAGTGGATTTTAATGCTCTTAGAGACCAAATTGGTTTTTGAATCCTTCGGGAAAGTTGTATAGTTTTCTTTTAGCTTTCTATTGATACAAAATTTGAAAATTTTGGAGTTCTGAGTAAGAAGATAGAAATTTTTGAAGATTTCTGTTGGCTGAGAGACTAGCCTCGCGGCCCCTGGCGAGTGCGAGACGGTCGCGAGGGCGAGCCAGTCCGGGGTCCTCGCAGCCCGAGAGCCTCGCGAGCGCGAGACGGTCGCGAGAGCCAGACAGGCCCGGACTCGGGGTTCCTCGCGGCGCGAGCGCCTCGCGGTCGAGAGGGGCCGCATCCAACGTGCGCCTCGCGATCGCGAGGTCTCGCAATCGCGACTCGCGACTTTTGGCTGAGAATTGCGATCGTTCCAGTGAACGATCGCAACCATCTCCGAAATTCTTCAGTTATTTTTTTATTTTCTTTTCGTTTCTTTTTCTTCTGATTTTTCAAAAAGCCTACATTTTGAATTTTTTTACCAAATTAAATATTCTTGGATTATTTTTGGACCTGGAAATATTTTTATAAATAGGGGGAAATTATTTTTAGCCTTCCTATGAATTTATATTATTTGAAATACATTGTTAGCTATTTATATTAAATTAATTTTATCTATTAAATTGTGTATTAAATATTTTTCTGATATTTTTGGTTCTTGATTGATTTAATTTAATGTCTATGCTTATTTTAAGATCCCGCCACGCATTTTTTCCCTGGGTCAATACTTATTGAATTTTCTTATGATCTACCTCTAATTTTGTTCGGAGGTAAGTTAAATGAGTTTATTTGTTTTAAGTTTGACCTGGTGGGAAATCCCTCCCTCGTGGGACACGCGTCCAGATGTCACGTAGGACGTCGGGCCCGTGACCCTCCCTGGGAGGGGTTCCAGCAAAAAGAACTTTTCTTTTTATAGTGCATGGATCGAAGAATTAAAATCAACACACCTTACAGGATTTTTCAATCAACAGTGAGTTTGAGTAATAAAAAGAGTTCATTTTTTTGGATGTCTCATATTGCTTCTGCTTTGGGTGTGTTTTATAATGTTAATATGGAGAATTTGCGTACAACTCCACACAATATGTTTGACATATCATATTTGAGACATTTTGAGATTTTGGAGTTCCATTTTATGAAACTTCGAAATCCTTAGACGAGCACTATAGTGAGGAGCAGGAGGGATGCAGTACAACTGCTTCCTGACCTTCCACATCCCGAGCAATGTCATAGTCAGAGGTAGAAGCACTGGAAGAGGAACCACATGCATCAATGGAGGTCGACTGACTTTAACAAATCCTCGACCAGATGGCTTCCAATTCTCAACAAATGACATTCCAAATCAACGAGCTCAAAACCCAAATGTAGAAAGTCCAAAAGGAGCAGCACAGCTTGAAGAAGAAGTTGCTCAACTTCTATTGTAAGAACTAATTTAAAGCTCCTTCGCCAACACCGTCGCCACCATCATTTGAATAAGCTTTTCTTACCCTTTTACTTTTTAATTTTATTGCTTCTCTTATGTGTTTTCATTTCATTTCATTTTTGTTTAGTTTCATGTTATTGGTGTGTTTAAATTTCTTTTGTTTAGTTTAAGGTCATTTTCTCTTATTTAGTAGTTAACTTGTCATATTGAGGAAAATGTGAACTTTAAGTGTGGAGAGGTGACTTTGACTTTCGTAATTGCATTGTTTGCATTTTGTTAGATAGGAAGCATGTTTAGGCATATTATATGTGCTTTGTGTCAGCAATGGAGCCATACTTGAATCACTCTGATAAATATTGCCATGAAATTCTGTCATACTAGTCAGAATTAGATTGAACGTATCCTTGAACTTAGATTAGGCTACTTGAGTAGAAAGTGAACCATATAGAGTGATGAAAAGTAGTTGGTTACATAAGCTTAGTCATAAATTGACATTTGAACAATGAGATAGCGTAGAGATGCATAATGAGTTTTCATTTGAGCCAAAGTGAGGATTAAGCCATATGACTCCATTCATAGTCATTATATTTCTTTGTTGAGTGTGACTTCCTGAGGTTACTACCTTCAAAACTTACTTTGAATCAGTTTGAGTCTACTGGATGCATGCTGAATAGAGATAATTTAGGCTTTTTTTTTTCTTGTTTCAACCCTTGGCTTAAATGACCTACCTTTTTTATTATCACTTGCTACCTTCGTTGAGCCTTAACTTTTTGTTTCTTGAAAATACCTAAAATTTTAAGACTTTAAACCTTATTAACCTACCCTTTCACAAGCTTAGTACAGTATTAAGTAACACATTAGTTGGGATCATTGTGAAATTTATGTTATCAAGATGAGTTGAGTATACTTCTGCTTATGAGTTACATTGTATATAGTCCTATTTCAAGTCATAATTCTTCCATGTATGAAGAAAAAATAAGAAAAATGAAAGAAAAAGGAAAGAAAAAGGAAAAAGGAAGAACAATTTAGTAGCATAAATAAGTGCAAAGTATTAGTTTCATTTGTGTATCTCGAAGTATATTTTGATTATCCCAATCTTGTCTGCTTTTTACTTTACTAATGCTTGTGTTTAAACCTTTTTTCCTCTTTACCCACCTTAACCCTTACCACATTACAACCCTAAACAAGTCCTTTTGATCTGTTTATGCATTCAATCATTGTAGAGAAAAATTGGTGTATTAGCAAGCCTATGTTAGTGTAGTTTCCTATAGGAAGTTTGAGCGAAACACTATCCATTAAACACTTGAGAGAAATGAGTGAAAACAGTAAGGAAAACTCATTTTTTATCTTTACTTATCTTCAAGTGATGGTGTCAATTGTTGAGTTTGCTTATATACATTAATGAAAAAGTAGTCATAATATGTGTATTAACTTGATATTTGAGTTAATTTGAATTTGAGAGATTGTATGCTTTGATCTTTGTGAAGATGAAATGATAGAATTGAGTGATTGTATTTATTTTGCTTGTGGACAAGCAAAGATTCAAGTGTGGGGATGTTGATAGGTGTGCATTAGTCTATATTTTTCTATGTAATTGGCATGTGTTTTCTTGCATACTTGTTGATTTTTGTTTTAGTTTAGGATTCATTTTGTATAGTTTAGTTTAGTTTGATTTCCATAGTTGTTCTTTTGTGTTTGATGTTAATTTAGGGTAAGAATTGACTATTTGTTATGTAAGAAGGAAGATGGAGCAACTTAGAGAGTGAACTAGAGATCAAAGAGGAGAAGAAAAGAGGAGTCATTCTGTGGCAAAGTCTCACAATCGTGGAAACGACAATCCGAGACAATATGCAGGGCTTCATTAAACTTAGGATTTTTGGACTATAAAAGCATAATTAAGCCTCCATCTTCAGAGATGACAAAACCCTTCTGTAGAAACACCATCTTTGAGTTAAGAACACATGGTTGGAGCCTTAAGGAAGGATTGAAGTCAAAGATCATCATTAAGACTGGAGAAAATATCACATCAACACCAAAATTTCCAGATTTTGGCAAAAAGAGAAGAAGTTCTTTTATTAAATTTTCTGTCAATTTTACTTCTTCTATTATTTGTAAATTGGTTTGTTTGAATGTTGATGATGTTATGAAGACTATGTTAGGCTGATTTAGTTTTAGAAATTGCTTTTGAACTATTTTATTAGAACTCTTATTTTATTAAATTGAATGAATTTGTCTTTGATGGTTGTTAATTTTATTTGTTATCTTACAACAAATCGAGAGAGTAAGATAAATTTGTGTAGGATTATACAACGAGAGTTTAAGATAAATTTGTGTAGGATTATACAACGAGAGTTGGCGACTTATAGACTAGCAATCATCACGTTAATTAAATAGTTAGAAGAGAGATCTCAACTAGTCAACTGATCGCCCATAAGATAGTTTAATAACTAGTTGAATAGGTCGAGTCATTAGCTAGGTTAAGAGATCGTCCAATTGATTCCCTTTAATTCAATTAGAGACAATTAATTACACCTTAAGAGAGGGTAGTTAATACATTCGGAAATCTAGGGTGAGACACAATTCAATCAATAAAATAGGAGGGAGACAAAATAGGGAAAAAAGTAATATCTAGTCTTTAGATTCTTGAATTCTGATTTTTCTGCACGTTGGTATTGTCTATTGTTTTGAGTTAGTCTTTTAATTTTAATTTAATTTTTCAGATTATTTACATTTAACAATTTATTTTCTTAAACAAAGTTTTATTTAAATTAAATGGTGTGTGAACATCAATCCCTGTGGGATCGATATCCTCTCTTTTAATCTACAAGTCACGACCTGTTCACTTGCAAATTTTGAGTGTAAAAAAAGTAGATAGGTTTTACCATCAACAATAATCTTATAGCGGGTCATCCAATGTACTTACTACTTTTAGTAGACATCCACATGTTAACTTTAAATATCTTATGCTTACAGTTTATGAGATCCACTGCTTAATCAAATCAAGGAGTATAACATATGCTAGTTTATCTGGATTAATAATGTCCTGTTTGATTAATCCTATGACTAGGGATAATTTAGCTACTAATATAATTACAGATGATAGGAATCTCATTATCATGATCTCTTCATGATTTCCTTCACGCCATGATTTGTATCATGGCATTCTTTAATTCGATTTAAGATCGACATCAATTCATAAATAAATAAACATCAAATTAATGAAAATTGCCTTTCGCTTTATTAATCAAAATAAAAATTGTACAAAAGTGCTAAAGGTGATTGTCCTTATAGCACTACTCTAACAATCGATTTCCTTTAGAGCACTACTCTAACAATCGCTCACTTACACTAAAGTTAATCGCCTTTGTATCTAATACCATAGGCGAGTACACTAGAATCAAATCTTATTTGAGGAAGTGGCTTAGTCAAAGGATCAGTAATCTTTTGATCAATGGGCACTCTCTCTATCTTTACATCACCTCTATCAATGATCTCCCTGATCATATAAGCTAGCATTGCATATCACAATACATCCTCCATTGACTTCAAATGTAAAATCACTATTTTAAAACAATTCAATAATTCATTTCAATTCAATCATTTGATACATGTATGGATGTATATGCAAATGCACATGTGTTTCTATTCTCATTTTATTTTGTTGTGACCAAGTTCCTATCAACTTAATTTACTGTCCCGTATCTATTGTGGAAACTGAGATTATTTCTGGCCCGTATCCAATGTGGATATCGAGTCCATGTCATCTGAGCCTAAAGCTCTTTTTTATAATCCTGAGCTCAAAACTCTCTTCTACATATCAGTCACCCTGGTCACAACTCTTTTATCTTATCATGCATTTTAAGGTGATGAGATGCATCATTTCATGTGCTATGTTTTCATTTCCTTTCATCTTTGTGTACTCATGCCATATATATCAAATTCCCTAGATCTAAGTCTGACATTTATCAATCAGTTGAACACACATTCCATATTAAACATACAATTCATATAAAAGCACATTTAAATGAGTTTACACATCTAAGTTAACTCACAGTACACTCCAGAAAAGCTATTGCCTCGATGTTCTAGCAATGTCTGCATGTTGACGATCACCTTGTGTGTCTATCGTCATGCAATACACCCATAGTTCACAAATCACTAATTTGTTTAATCATATGAATATACAATCATGCACATGTATATGTGTCATGTTTCAATGCATGCTTAATTGACTTTCCAGGTATGTATTCTTATACAAATTTCTTGACTATTCAAACATTATAGCTTGTATACGACTAGTTCGCAATCAGGTTTATACATTAAGTAAGCTTGATTTACTCTAAATTCATCAATCATACATTCACCAAACTTTTCTAGCAATATATATTCATACAATTACCCAATTATCTTTCACAATTACCTCATGTTCTTTAATGGTCATTCATTCATGCCTAATACACATTACTTATATCCTTAAGATCATGTTTGTATTTATAAGAACACCTTTATTCCTTCATCACATCATAATTTTCAAATTTGGTTACATTGACAACAAAACAATACATTCTTTAAGTTATAACATCAATTAACAACCTAAACTTATCAAGCTCTTAACTAATTAATCAAGCAACAATCTACGTTCATTTCAAGCCTTAATCAAGTCCAAATACACCAATTTAGAGTGACTTTTCCTCAACTGGTTCAACATGTACACAAAGCAGAACTAGGCCCATGATCGTGGGGGACCTTGCCATGATCGTGATAGAAGCTTGTGGAATAGGCCACGATCAAGCCACGATCATACACTGTCTTTCTTCCCTTAATTCTCCACGAATTTCACATACTTAGAGACATCACTACCACTTGAATTTTTCCAGAATTCATGTCGTTTAAAGCTACTTCATTTTATGCTAGTCTAGCTTCCATATTGGTTACATTAAATCTCACAAAAATCTACTCATTTGTTTCATTACAAATCACTTTATACCATCATATATGCAGTCCTAACTTTTCCAAATTTGAGAACACTTGAATAACACCTATCTTTAGCATGAATTTATCATCAATTATACTTCAAATCCCAACTTAAATCATCCATATAATAGCCCATAAACTAATGTTGTCATGCATCTAAAAACATAACAGAAAGTACCCCTTTTCATTCATCATTTTCTAGCACAATGTCAACACCAATACCACATTCAATTTATCCCTAATCATATGCCACAAAGATCAGTATTTCAGTTACTTGTTCATCTTAAATGCCACCTCAATGTATAATTCCTACTTTACCTCATATGCATGCAAGATCATCTCAAAAACTATGAGGGAGTAGGATGAGTTTCAGCAAAGACAAGAAGAAGACGACAGAATATAATTATCTTTCTAACAAAATTGGCAAAGGTTTTGAGGTGGTAATGAACAAAATTTAAAGCAAAAATCCAAAGGTGTCGGTGAGGTGTGAGTTTTGGAAGTGAGAGGAAAGAGAGGGAAAGAGTACAGTAGAAACATTACAATGGAGCTAAATATGTTGTCATGTGGTGTAGGTGTAAGGTTAGTTTAAGGACACTTGTCATGAAAACAAGCAAGACACATGTGCACTCTTTAGGCTGCGAAGTGTCACTTAGTTCTTCTACCATGTATCACTCAAATCTACTACCATATGTCACTCATTTTATAGGTTTAATCATCCTAAATTTCCATAAGATATTTTGTCTTCCTACTTGAAATTTTCCTAGTCTAAATTTACATTTTAATCCAACAATCTCCCAATTGTGACAAATAACTCAAAATTACTAATTGTAATCCATCAATTCTTTTTATTTGTAAATCAAAATAAAAGACATTAGAAATGCACAATCATATGATAATTATTTAGAAATTTTCATACCCCGGAATATGTCAATTGAGTGCAAATTTTCTAAATCAAAATTCATGTGTGTAAACTCATATTATACATGTGAATGAAATCATAAAATCATACCTTAAATGCACCAAATTCATTCTAATATGATGCCAGTCATGTGACTAAGTAATCTAACACTCTAACTCTCAGTAGTTTTGGAAACCAACTATTACAGTTGCCTCTTAATAAATGCTTCTTTAGAGTCATTTAGCTGGACTCTAATGTTTCAAAGGTTAAATAAGAACTTTAAACCCTCTGTCACAAAGGTCTACTTTGGATCCAAGCTTTCACTATAAGTCGCGCCCAGCTTCGTGCGGCAATCCCGCTTCGATACGCTTAAGCAAGATTCGGCCTTTTCACGTGAATGTCGCCAAACAATTCCGTTATCCCTCGAAAACCTTACGCGCACACAAGTGTTTAAAGTGTTTCTCTCACACACCAAAATAACACAAGTGTAAAGTAGAGTAAAGAAAGAGACAAGAGATATTTATATATAGCTGAAACTACTCTTTCATTAACTCTCTACAAAATGTTAACAAAAGATATAAGTACCTCCTTCTTGAAGCACTCCCAAGGAATTCCCTATTCGAAGCCCTTACAATGAGAACTCCCCCAAAAGCTCTAAAATCTCAAAGCTCTCTTCCCTGAGTGATTTCTCTCAATGAGCTCTCTCACTAATTCCCTGAATAGCTCTCACCTCTAATAAGCTATTTATAGGCTCCTCCAGATGATTAAGAGTCCTAATAGAACTCTACTGGCTAAGATCACATTCTTATCCTATCTTATCCTTAATAGGATTAGGTTACATCACATTTAAAAGATTACCCTATTTAGGAATAATTATCCTTATCCGCGAAGATCTCCTCTATCTTCAGATAATCCTGCCAGATGATTTTTATCTCTTAAAGTTCATGTTCATCCACTGCGATCTTATCTGCCACGTCATCATGTGCCACATCATCCACAGTTGCTACATCACTGCTGATGTGTTCACCAAGGCCTATCCGCATATAGGTCCGTCAATGCACGTCCACAGACATGTCCATCTTTCATGATCCAACTCACTTCATAGTGCAGTCTCGTCGCTCCATAACTAAGTATAAGTCATAATACGAGTTAGAATAAAACCTCGCACGTTTTACATACCTTCGACCTGCCTCGCCGAAGTCAAGTGCACATGCACCTTTCCTCGCTCTCATGTCTTCGCGCACCCTCGGGTTTCGCTTGACTTAGTTCGCCAACTCATAAAACTTTGCCTTGTTCCCTCAGCAACATGCCTTCCTCATGCCGACCTGCATGCAAAGCATTGGCCAAGGCTCACCAACACTCGCACGAACCTGCATTCTGAACTTAAAGGTCTAACACCATCTTCGTTGAGGATTTCATGTATTCCCTTAATTTGATATTCCGTGTAGGTTTTCTTACTAGGCGTTAAGTTTGAGCACGGGGTTGGCTATGGATATGGGTATAATAGTAGAAGGGGATGGAGATGGGTATGAAAAATAAAAAAATGATGTTTGGTTTGTAACTTAGGTTTCTGTATTAATATCAATAATATTGTTTAGTTTTTTGCATTAATGAGAATGAAAGATAATATAATACCATTTTTACCCTCAATAAAAATGAAAATAATTTGTCCTTTATATGTTTATTGGGGTTATCTCTATATGTTTAACTTACAAGAAAAAAAATTAATCAGTTCCCATATAGCGGCGCAGAACAAAAAATTCCTTCGTTGATGAGGTACAATAAGGCAGGATGGGAGATCATAAGGAATAAGGATGACAATTTCGGCCCAGTCCGCTAGGCTCGGTCCAGCCCGTCGGGCTTGGCCCGGCCCAGCTTATTTTTGGCCCAGATTGGCCTGGCCACGGGTAGACCATGGTCCACCGGGGCCGGGCCACCGGTCAAACGTGGTTGGCCCTCGCGAGCCAAAGCCCGACATGCGGCCCACCTATTTTGTCCAAAACGACGCCATTTTGTATATTTAAATATATATATATATAAATGGGCCGTCCTGACTCGGTCAGGTCCCCCCGTAGCTAGGCGGCCCAAGGGCCAGCCAGCCCTTGGCCCGCCCTCGACCAGGGCTTGCCCCGGCCTCATGCTGGCCACTGATTGACTTGTGGCCCACCCTCGACCCTGGCCCGGCCTATTGACATCCCTAGTAAAGAATTGAGTGTAACATCCCGTTTCCAGAGAACGGGTCGGACAAATGAAACGGGTTCAGGTGTGGTAAATTACCCCACCTCATGCTCATGCAGTTGTAAATAGAGAGTGTTGTACATATAAGAACTTAGTGTACATTCGTTCATGACAATTATCCCGGTAGAAGTGTGAAGGAAGTGATTTTTGAAAAATA
>JANQBM010046213.1:0-10069 GCA_025594535.1 Erythroxylum domingense | reverse complement strand
TTCACGTGCATATATGCTAACATTATGCATGAGCAAGAAAATGCATTTCCTTAATCTCTCTTTGAGCTCATATGTACAAAAATTTTGGGTCCTAACCCTTAATATGAGAACGGGATGTTACACTTCTCCCAAAGTGTAAGGATCCTGGTATGTTTACAATACCTTGCAAAATTGGTGATACTAGATTTGAAAAGGCAATGCTAGACCTAGGATCTTCAATTAATGTGATGCCATATTCTATTTATACTTCGTTGAATTTGAAATTGTTGAACGAAACTCGTGTTGTAATTCAATTGGCTGATAGATCTAATGCTTATCTAGATGGGTTTATAGAGGATGTTTTAGTGTAGATCAATAAATTGGTTTTCGTAGCTGACTTTTATGCCTTGAACATGAAGGGAGAACCTTCGTCTAACTCTACACCTATCATTTTAGGTCGCCCATTTTTGAAGACATCAAAGAAAAAGATCGACGTAGATGCAGGGACATTGACTATGGAATTTGATGGTGAAATTCTTCGTTTTAATATTTTTGAGGCTATGAGGTACCCTAGTGATGTCCATTCTGTGTTTTCTATTAATGTCAATGATTCTTTGTCTCAAGAAATTTTTGATATGGATGGTAAGGATAATTTAGAAGTCATTATTTGCATGAGTTTAACGGAAAACATTTTGCAAAATTCTAATTTGCTCATTATAGATAAAATGGAGGAAATTGTGCTAACACTGTAAACAATACCAAAGAGGTATGTATTTCAAAATATTGAATTGCCAATATCTAATACGAAATTTTTGCCTTCAGTGGTGCAGGCACCTGTAATTGAATTGAAGCAATTATCGAAGCACCTAAAATATGTGTTCCTGGGAGAAGGAGAAATACTTTTGGTAATTATAGCAAAGAATTTAACCAAACTTCAAGAAGAAAAGCTCATTTGAGTGTTTAAAGACCACATCACAACTATAGAGTGGACTATAATCGACATTAAGGTTATCAGCCCTTTGATATGTATACACTGAATCTTGTTGGAAGAAGGATCCAAACCATCAAGAGAGTTACAAAGAAGATTGAATCCTGCGATGATGGAAGTGGCAAAGATGAAGATCTTAAAGTTGCTTGATGTTGGTATAATCTATCCAATTTCAGATAGCAAATGGGTGACATCTAAATAGTACCAAAGAAAACTGGGATTACTATTGTGAAAAATGAGAATAATGAGTTTGTGCCTACCAAAATTTAGAATGGATGGCGAGTATGCATCAATTATAAGAAGTTAAATGCTATTACACACAAGGATCACTTCCCACTCTCATTCATCGATTAGATGTTTGAAAGACTTACAGGATGATCTCACTATTGTTTTCTAGATAGGTATTCAGGATATATCCAGATTATGATAGCTCCAGAGGATCAGGATAAAACAACGTTCACATGCCCATTTGATACATTTTCCTACAGAAGGTTGCCATTTGGACTATGCAATGCTCCAACCACCTTTCAAAGAAGCATGGTAAGTATTTTTTTTTTCTGAATATGTTGAACATATTATTGAGGTCTTTATGAATGATTTTACTGCCTATGGAGATTCATTTGATGCATGTTTTGATAATTTGAATTTTGTACTTGAACGATGCATCGAAACTAATCCTATTCTCAATTATGAAAATGTCAATTCATGGTTGAGCAAGGAATAGTGTTAGACATGTAATCTCATCTAAAGGAATTGAGGTTAATAAGGCTAAGATAGAATTTGTGTGAAATTTACCTTACCCCACAAATGTGCAGGAGATTCATTCTTTTCTTGGCCACTCAGGTTTTTATCACAAGTTTATTAAGGACTTCAGTAAGGTCTCAACAAAACTCTATCTTCTGTTACAAAAATATGTGCCCTTTGAGTTTGATGAGGGATGCAAGGAAGCATTTGACAAGTTAAAAGAACTTTTGACTTCAACACCGATCATTTAACCACCTAATTGGAGTCAACCATTTGAGAGTATGTGTGATGCGAGCAATTTTACTGTGGGTGCTGTCCTTAGTCAAAGATATGGAAAGATGACTAATGCAACCTACTACACTTCCCGAACATTTAGTCCAACACAATGTAACTATTCCACCGCTGAAAAAGAGCTTTTAGCTGTTGTGTTTGCTTTGGATAAATTTAGACCTTATTTGCCTGGTTCTAACGTGATTATGTATTTTGATCATGTAGCATTAAGGTACCTTTTGTTGAAAAAAGAAGCGAAGCCAAGGCTGATTAGATGGATTCTCCTACTCCAAGAGTTTGTTTGGAAATCAAAGATAAGAAAGGTATAGAGAATTCAGTCGTAGATCACTTGAGTCGAGTTGTGAAGGAAGAATATCCAGTACGATTGTAAGAACTATTTCTGGATGAGCAATTACTAAGGCTTCAAGGTAAGACTTCATGGTATGCTGATACTGTGAACTATCTAATGAACCATGAGATACATACTAATTTGAGTAAGGCTAAATGGAATAGGATAAAAGTTAGTCGAAATATTATATTTGAGATGATTCTTAATTGCGAAAATGTTTTTCTGGTCAAGAGATTAGGAGATATGTACCTGAATATGAGTGTGAATCAATTATGAAGTTTTTCCATTCATATACTTGTAGAGGTCATTTTGGGCCTAATAGAACTGGTAGGAAAATTCTTGAATGTGGTTTCTATTGGCCAAATATTTTTAGAGACTCATATATGTTTTATAAAGCATGTGAACACTGCTAGAAACAGGATAATCTATCCCATAAAGATCAAATGCCTTTATCTACAATAATGGCATGTGAAAATTTTGATATATGGGGCATCGATTTTATTGGACCATTTCCCCCTTCTTTTGATTTTGTTTATATTTTGTTGGCTATGGATTATGTTTCTAAATAGGTGGAAGCTAAAGCCACCAGGACTGACGATTCTAAGGTTGTTGTAGAATTTGTCAAGTCTAACATTTTTGCTAAATTTGGAACACCGCGAGCATTAATTAGTGACAGGGGTACTCATTTATTCAACACTACAAGATTAATATGGAGTTTAAACTTTAAAGACATAAAAGGTGAAATTTTTAGACTATTTTTGCGTCTTAAACATAATTTTAGACAGTTTATAAAACATAAAAAAAGGTGTTACAAAACTATTTTCGACAGTTTTCTTAGACACATAGATGCGTCGAAAAAACATACATTTTTTATGCATATAAGTGTTGAAAATTTATTTCCCGCGTTTGTAGTTTTTCAGGGCAATGTTATTTTAGATGCTTTGTGTAAGCTTTTAGATGCTTTTCTCTATAGATATTTTTCACTTTTAGACAATTTTTTATGTCAAAAAACTCCACCATCTTTGTGTAATTCTTATTAATGATTAATATATTAAATAATTAAATAATATATATTTGTTAATAGTAAATCACTTTGTATGATGTTTAAAATAAAAAACAGAAACCAAAAATTAAAATAAAATAATTTTTAATGAATTTGAAAATAAAACAAAAAACAAAAAATATAAATACAAATAACCAGGCCTTAAACTTAATTTTATTAATTTTCTTCAACAAATTTTATAAACGTAAAACATAAAAACAAAATTTTTATAAAAATGCAGGTTTTTGAGAAGTTTAATAATATACAGTCTTATTCTTAACTATTTGAGAGGATATTCCAAAAGTTTTATAATTACATGACATTTACGTATCTAAAATCAAAGTACTGTGAATTAAATAGTAGGTAACACAATTTTATCAGATAAGCATGTGGATGATTAGCTGCATGTCACGACTATTGCTCTCCATACGCCCTCTACTGGTTTACAATTGATTAGAAATCTTAAGATGAGTTTCAGGTTAAGAAAGAGGCCCAATATCAATATAAAAAAAAGTAAACAACAATCGAGCAACTTGGACCAGAGAATCATTTCAAACTTTAAAAATAAAACAACTTAATTATGGGTCATAAAAAGTGTAGAACAACAAATTCTTCCAAGAAATTTGATTACTGAAAATAAAAATAAAAATCTCAAAAACAAAGTAATAATATCATATGAATTGGGAGCCTTTTACTAAAAGACACCATCTATGAACATAACTTCATATCCATCACTATCTCCGCAGCTTCACATTGAAGCAACAACCAATCATTTCTCTTTCTAACTTTATTTATTCTAAATCACTCTATACTCATTAATTACTCTCTACTTCTACATGTCTCAAAGCAAACTGGATTTATCTTATTCCATTCTTGAATTTATAGTGAAAAAAAAAACCAACTTGTAGAGATTTCTATATTTAGCTTTCTCTTTATGCAAATAAAAAACAAACTAATTAAGAAAAAAGAGTTTAGTAAGTCCATTCCTGAGGTAGTCTCAGTACAGCTTCTGCTCGTAATCCTTCTGTGCTGTGCCAAAAGACCCTCAGTTCTTGCATTCAAAACAACATCTGCATTGAGTTCTTTATAAATTAAGTTAATTATGATTATACGACTGCAATTATAAACAAAACTGCTTAATAATGCAGGCTTAAGATTAAAGAGGACTTGCTCACCATATTTAGAGGCAAACCAATTGGTATGGCGAGGATGAAAATGAGCATAATCGAGATTTAGAGCCTGAATAACCATAACTGGTAATAGATCAACAACTTGGTAGGACCAGTAACCAACAACGTTAATTTTCATGTCGCGTGTAACTCCTAAGCAATGATCTAACATGCTATTCAAATGGTGGAAACTCTATTCTTTACCTTGTTTCTTCTTGTGATATGGTGGATTGCCATATCTACAAGGTAAAAACACCCCAGTACTGATGCTCTTTTCACATTTAACACCACCACTAGGTCCATTGATAATGACTTGTCTCGTACCAGAATTAGTGTAATTGAGTTGAATTTGAGGTGGAGGCCAAGCTGATTGGGGAAGAAGAAATGATCTCACTCCTTTACCATTTTCATAATCCACAAGTCTTGCTCTGTTGTAGATCTACTCTTCTAAATGGAGCTGCTGATCTTGGAAACCTCCTTTCACCTGCTCTCGTACCCAGAACTGTGGTCTTGATACTTGATCTTGGTTGCAATACTGTGAAATAGAGGACCCAATAAAGCTTCTAATGAACAGAGCACGCATGAAATTAAGTAAGTTTCATCTTGTTCAAGTGGTTTTTTACCTGATTAATGTGCAAAAAAACATGTCATTCTTGACAGATATTAAACATCTGATCTTCACTGGTCATCTTCAGCCTAGCTACCTGACCGACGACTTTGTAGATAAGATCACACAGGTCGGTCTTCAACTCAAATGGCATTGTACGCAGTGAGATCATAGCCTTTGGACTACCATTACTAGAAACCGACCAGCTCTCGATTCCACTCAACGTCAACTTGGGTGAACCAACCATGACCCACTTGGACTTCTAATATAAAAAAATTTATACTACCCTCATTACTCAACAAAGGCTTAATCAGATAGTTAAGTTTTATTATCTAGAAACGATGTTTGCAAATTGTAAAAAGGGAGTTACCAAAATTAAGAGATTGATGTAATTGCAGGGAAGTACGAGCACTTATCCATCCACAAGGATCAGATATTTAAAGGTGTAAGGATTGAGGAATGTCTAGAGAGACCTTCTATTTCTGATGTTCCCAACAAGGGATTTAAATGAGGAAAAAACAATGCAAGTGGAAAAGTTCCTATTACACAAGCACTAATTTGCTTCAATATCATGCACTTAAGCAAGTTTTCCAAGCACATTCCTTAAGACCCTGAAATATGTCAATTAAAAATAGATTCAATATCAAATAATAACAAGAACAAGTTAAATGGCGTAGGACTTACTCTCATGGCTCATCCATAAGCACCTTTCTCTTTATTGCACTAGGTTGAGATGCAGAATAGGCATGTTGGGTTGATGCTACTTTAGGTGCAGGTGGAGTGGGCTTCATTTTAAGAGCAGATGATCTACTTCCAACTAGAACATAATAATATATCAAATAAAGGCATAAGTCAATTACAGTTTTTATACTAACAATATAACTTCCAAAGAACGAAGGGACAATGCTTGCAATGTTTTCAGAAGTTTGTCGTGCCAAAAATGAAGCTATGAAGTATCAAAAAAGAATCAATCTGACCTAATATAGAAGATAAAAGATCATTATCATCAGGAATGGAGTTCGCAGTTCTCTTTGATTTGATATTTCCAATTGATTCAACTTCATTTAAACTTTGAACGGATAGCATACTCTCTATGAAACTCCATTTCTTTCTGAAAATTTTGGTCCCACAGCTACTTCCACACCACCTTTTAGGACTTCTTTATCCGATATTGACTCCACATTCAATTCATCTGGTTTATCAAGAATATTACAAGGTACAGAAAGCAACTTTTCTAGTTTAGGCATGTTATAAGTTAAACAATTATTCATATTTTTAAGTTAATTTTTGACAAAAATCACTTTATCTAGTTGTGCATCTAATTTTCTACTGCCTGTCTAAAATTCTCCAAGTAAATTAGGCCTTGATGTCTGAGTTTCCTTCATTTCCATACCATCTCTCACATGGCACTCTTTACCTAGAAAGGAGTAAGCATTTAGAGAACACACTGCTATTCATAAGGGTCTATCACTCGTAGACAATTCACTTAACATAAAATAAAATATAATCATGTAGCTAGCCGAACAAACCTTGCACCTTGGTTGAAGTAACATAATTACTTGGAATGCACTTCGAGGATGCTGATTGGTGCGGGTGAACGACAGAAAGGACACTACTATTTTCGAGCCATATCACGCGTTCAAACTCTGGCAATTAAAGGAGGAGCATCTCTTGATCTGTGGCACAAACGTTTAGGTCATCTGTCATTCCAAGTAACAAAGTTAGTTCCTGTAGTCAATTTTAGAAAAGAGAAAAATAGTGATTTAAATAACCTTTGCGATATTTGTCAACAGGCAAAGCATACTAGCGACAAATTTACTGTTAGTACTCATAAAGCTTCTGATATTTTTGAGTTAATTCATTGCGATTTGTTGGGTCCATATCGAATATTTCTGAACTATAGTAGATGATTTTTCTCGTACTGTATAGATATTTTTGTTTGTTGATAAGAGAGAAGTGTTTGAACCTTTCATGAGGTTTTTCGCAATGGTTGAGCGTCAATTTAGTAAATAAGTGAAAGTTGTCAGGAGCGATAATGAGACTGAATGTACTTGTATGCAAAACTACTTTCTTAAACATGGCATGCTTTTTCAAACTTTTTGTATGGGGACCCTGCAATAAAATGGGAGGGTTGAAAGGAAACACCATCATGTGGCTAGAGCTTTGCGGTTTCAAGGGAATCTTCCAACCACTTTTTGAGGTGAGTGTGTCTTAATTGCTGGGTACCTAATCAACCGAACTCCTTCCTCCATTTTAAATAGGAAAGCCCCCTATTCAATTTTATTTGGCCATGATCCTCCGTCGAAACATAGAATAATTTTTGGGTTAAAATTTTTCCTGTGTGTCCTCTCATTTATCAGTATAATTTATATACAAAGTTACAACCAACTACAGAAACACCTTCCTAAATTATCTCCTAAAAACAAGGCAACAAAATATAATCCCAATCCATATCAACTTCAGCATATCTACGAGATAATATTTCCATATCTACCAGATAATATTACCTATATTTCATATGCGTCCATTTCTGTGTGCTATTATTTGTGGTATCGTGCGAACCACCCCACATCTTCTTTTCCATAATCTCTGTTCCTCCTAAAAATTGAAACGTTAAGAAAGCTTTGAAACAAGGAATTGTTGCCCATGCGGGACCTGTTAGCCCTCTTGTCTACTATGAATACCGTGTAATCACCCAATTCCCAATTGACGCAGACTGCCGGGCACAGTAGGGGTGCCCTGCAGGGGAGCAGATCTGCCCCAGTTTTAGTCATTCTGATTTCTATCAAATCAAAACATTGCTTCAGTGTCACTGCATCACAACAATACCTTTTCGTCTCAGATTCAATGATGTGTGCTGTTGAAAATTAAAATTGCAAGCCAACCCACAAATTCGTAAATTGATTGGTCTGGTCTAAGATTTATAAAAGGCTTCTCGCTTATCCTTGATAAATAATTATGGGACATTTTAGTTGACTTTGAATCTGTGGTCTCTGTGTGTATTTTCCATTTGACTAGAATGCTTAGCAGGGTTACTGGTAAACTGGAACATGACCTTATAACCAGAATCTAAAGAATGATAGCAGGCGAAGTAAACTCATGACCATATTAGCCATGAAGAATCATATGTATAGTTTTTGGGTCGTTGGGTTTATTGTCTTGCATTATTCACTTTGTGTTTCTTCCGACACTGCTGGAGAAGTGTATGCTCTGCTCAAATAGAAAGCTAGCCTTGAAAACACAGTGCATTCTACCTTGTCTTCATGGCCTCTACTTCTCGATAATGCCACTGACACAGAACGGAAGTTATAAACGGAACAAAAACGTTTAGACTCCGTTCAGGAGTTTAATTAATGTCATTTGATTGGACGAAAAGATAAACAAGAACGACAAACGATCTTGAAAGAAAGACAAAGACAAATTCTAGAATGATAGTTATGATCCGAAAATTAATTTCTAAGAAAATATAAATAAGGCCTATTTATAATGGCCGTAAACCCTAATCCGAATCCTAACAAGATTAGGAAAATAAAAAACCAAAAAATAGTAAAATAGTCTTAAAAAAAAGGGAAATTGGGCGCCGATTTAGGCCTTTTTTTGCATCTTGCCACAAACCTTGCCGCGGTCAAGATCTTCCATGTAATCCAAAGCTAACTGGTCCACATCATTCCCTTCCACTTGTAAAGAACTTGACCTCGAGTTATCATCATCAGGGTGATAAAGATAAAGATCCGCCACGTTAAACGTCTTGGATATCTTCATATGATCTAGAAGGTCAAGAACATAAGCATTGTCATTGATCTTCTCAATTATATTGAAATGACCAATCTTCTTTAGATCCAGCTTTTGCTGTCCTCCTCCACGTTCCTTGCGCAAGTACACCATCACTTGATCACCAACCTTGAAGGATTGGAAACGTATATGCTTGTCAGCAACAATCTTGTACTTTTCATTGGACTCTTTCAGGTTCTGTCTCACTTGTTTAAACATATCAACATGCTGGTTGGCCAAATTGTTAGCTGCAACACTAGGAAGAACACTATTGTAAGCAAATTCGGCTTGAGGAAGAGAAAGATCCCAAGAAGTCTTCTTATAGCTGCATATGCAACGTAATAGATTGCCAAGCGTGCAGTTCACCACTTCAGTTTGTCTGTCAGTTTGAGGATGCACAGTGCTACTGTAACAAAGTTCAGTCCCAAAACGCTTCCACAGAACAATCCAAAAATGAGCAAGAAATTTCACATCTCGGTTAGAAGTAATTGTTTTGGGTATGCCATGCAAACGAACAGTCTCCTAGAAAAACAGTTTGGCAATATGAGATGCATCACTAGTCTTTTTGCAAGGAATGAAGTGTGCCATTTTCGAAAACCTGTCAACTACCACATAAATAGAGTCAAAACCACGTTGGGTACGTGGCAAACCAAGAATAAAATCCATTGACAAGTCTTCCTAAGGATGATTGGGAATAGGCAATGGGGTGTATAAGCTTGTGTTCTGCGAATGACCCTTCTGTATTTGACAAACACTACATTTTTTAACCATCTTCCCTGTTTCTCTCTTCAGTTGTGGCCAATAGTAATGCTCTTCCAACCCCGCAATAGTCTTGTCACGACCTAGATGACCACATTCATGAATTTCTTGAATCAACAATTCTCGCAATGAGGAACGAGGAATACATAACCTGTTTCCTTTGAAAAGAAAACCTTTATGTATCACAAACCCATCAATAGGTTCACGATTCTGTACTTGCTGCCATATCTCCGCGAAATCTACATCCTTAGCATAAAGATCCTTCAGATACTCAATTCCCACAACCTTTTGACTCACTGTAACCATTAAAGTTTCTCTTCTACTCAATGCATCTGCGACCTTATTTGTAACACCAGTCTTGTATTTGATGATATAATTAAAAGCTCCCATA
>JANQBM010046194.1:0-10070 GCA_025594535.1 Erythroxylum domingense | reverse complement strand
GACACTAAGCATAATGTATGGTCTTGAGCTTGTAAGATAGAATAGTGATCTAATCATTCCTCTATACTTTGTGTCATCTGTAGCTTTCCCTTCTTCGTCTTTATCAAGTTTAGTTCCAGTGCATATGGGAGTACCCATCAGTTTGACATTCTCAAAATGATATTTCTTGATGAGTTCCTTTGTGTATTTGTCTTGGATAATGAACATTTCTTTTTACTGTTTGTTTGATTTGTAATCCAAGAAAGAATGATAATTCTCCCATCATAGTCATTTCAAATTCCACCTGCATTAATGTTGAGAATTCTTCATAGAAGCATGGATTAGTAGCACCAAATATTATGTCATCAACACATATTTGCACTATGAGTAAATAATTCTCCTTTCTTTTAATAAACAAGGTTTTTTTAACCTTTCCTCCTTCAAGGTTATTCTCAAGTAGAAAGTTACTTAACCTCCCATACCATGCTCGAGGAGCTTGCTTTAGACCATACAGAGCTTTGGATAACTTCATCTCGTAATCCAGATGGTTTTCATCTTCATAACCTGGGGGTCGCTTAACAAATACTTCTTAGTTAATGTAGTCATTTAAGAATGCGCTTTTAACATCCATTTGGAATAACTTAAAGTTTCTATAGCATGCAAAGGCAAGTAAAATTCAAATCGATTCTAATCTAGCAACGTATGCATAGGTTTCATTAAAATCAATACCTTTATGTTGATTGTAACCTTGACCCATAAGTTTAGCTTTATTTTTTACCACCTTACCATTTTTGTCAAGTTTGTTTTGAAATACCCATAGAGTCCTAATGATTGACTTGTTTTGAGGATGAGGTACTAGATTCTAGACTTTGTTTTTGTCAAATTGGTTTAGTTCGTCTTTTATGGATGATACCTAGTTTTCGTCAGTAAGGGCTTCTTTAACGGTCTTTGTTTCTATTTGTGAAATGAGAGCCAGAAAGTTATTCTTGAACAATGATCTTGTTCTTAGACTTTTAGAGGGATCTCCAAGAATATATTTATATGTATCAAGACCTCTTCATTCTCCAGATGTTTTTCGTTGCATAGGCTCCTACTGAGATGAAGGAGACTCTACTCTAGCTTCCGTGGAGCCTTCTTGATTTTGTAATTCTGAGGGTATTATTAGAGTAGTTTGATTCTTTGATGTATTTTTAGGAATCAAAAGATGCTCTTCATCATCTTAATCAGTTGCTGTTGTCGATGGTAATGCCTCATCAAATACCACATATATCGATTATTCTACTTTCTTTGTTTTTTTATTATATACTCTGAATTCTTTACTGGTGTTACCGTCACTTAGAAAAATAACTTTGTTTGATCTCGCATTGAACTTTTCAAAGTTGTCTTTTCCATTGTTTAGAACAAAACACTTACAGCCAAAAGATCGAAAATAAGCAACATTTGGTTTTTTTCCTTTCCATAGCTTATAGGGGGTCTTTTTAGAATAGGTCCTATAAGATATTTGTTAAGAACATTGCATGTCGTGGATACTACTTCTGCTCAGTATCCACAAGGTAGTCCACTTTCACGTAGCATGATCCTAGCCATATCAACCAAAGTTCAGTTTTTCTCTCTACAACTCCATTTTGTTGAGGCATCCTTGGATAAGAGAAGTTGTGAGTTATACCATTGCTTTCACAGAATTCTTCAAAATTTTTATTATCAAATTCTCCTCCATGATCGCTTCGAATTGAAGTGATGCAGTACCTTTTTTCTATTTGAATTTTTCTACAAAACTTCCCAAACACTTTAAAAGCATCATCCTTATTTGATAAGAAATAAACCTATATAAATCTGGAGTAATCATCTATTAGAACAAACCCGTAATATATATCACCAAAACTTTGAGTCCTAGTGGGACTGAATAAATCCATGTGCTCAAGTTCAAGTGGTTAGCTAGTAGACACCATATTTTTAGGAGGAAAACTAATTCTGACTTGTTTACCTTTTAAACAAATCTCACAAACTTGATTGCTTTCGAACTTTAAGGTTAGTAGTTCTCTTACTAACTCGTCTTAGATAATTTTGATATAATGCTCATGCTGACATGTCTGAGTGACAACATATAAAACAAAATTGGTACATTTATGACATAATTTTTATAATTGTATCCAAATGTATAATATTAGCATACACACATTAATTGTGGATTAGAAAAATTGCACTCAATGAAACTAAGATGAAGGTGATAAATGAATGAGCATAATAAATGTGATATGAATGTGTATTTTCAATGTCTTGTGCTTTGGTTTACCAATGATAGGAATTTATGGATTGTAATTGGTAAACTGGAATTAATTGGTACGATTGAGAGATTTATGAATTAATGCGTATTTTTGTACTAGAAAAAAATGCCAAGTGGCAAGATAATTGACAAATGACAGTAGAAATAATTGAAACATGGTAATAGAAATAAGTAACAAGTGACATTCAAATTTATTGACAAGTGGCATAGAAAATTGGATGAAAAATGGACTAGATATTAAATGACATTGCGTTCCATAATTAGAAGTTATTAATTGATTATTTATATGGTAAGTGTTATAACATGTGTCATGACATGTTATGGCACCTACCAAGCTCATTAATCCACAATTATTTACACCTACTGAAAGACTATCTTCATCTTTTCATTGTCTTTCATTTTCACTAAATGTTCTCATCTTCTTCATTTCTTCTTTTCCATTTGCGACTCACTCACTCTCATCCTATCAACATTGAGCTTTGCTATCATTTTTCATTATCCATTCCGAGATGATGCCTCTTCATCTTATTACTTGAAAGCCTAACCTATTCCTCCTTGAAAGTTGATGATCGTGTAACAAGGAGAAGCTAGGGGTACTTGAAGATTTGAGAAGGGTTTGAGTTAAACAAGTAAGTTAAACATTATTCTTTATGGTTTGTTTAAATAGAAATGTGTATGGTGATGATTTTGAGATAATTAGATCATGAAAATGGTATGGTTGAAGAATGTTATATGTTGATAAAGAAATGAATATGTTTGATGTTCTGTTTTTGTATAAATGTTGAACAATAGTTTATGGATTGTTTTATGGATGATATTGAGATGAAATTGAGGTAAAAATGAAGAGGAAATGAAGTAGAAATGATGAACTATGCATAATATGTGTTGGATGTGTTATGAAAGAGTTAAAATATGGAAAAGTGAAGGAAAAAAACGTGGTCCATGATCATGGCACTCATCCCACGACCGTGGACAAATGCATTAACTTGTGTCATGATCGTGGGAAGGTACCCCACGATCGTGGGCAAGGTTTTGAAATGATAATTTCAGTTTTGTGTAATTGTTGAACAAATTAATGATAAGATAATTTCCTATGGTACATTTGGACTTGAATGAGGCGTGACATGAACCTAGTTTGAGGTTGAACAAGTTGATAAAGTGTTTGATAAGTTTAGATTGATAATTGAGATTATAACTAAGAAATGAATTGATGATATCAATAGATATAAAATTTGCAAATTTAGAGTTGTTAATGGAAGGAAAGTGCTCTTAGGAATGCTAATGTGATTCAAAAGAGATGAATGGTATGGCTTAAGTATGAATGAATGAGAATTTCAATATTATGTGATCATTATAATGTTAGGAAAAGGATTGGAAACTATATGATTGATGAATGTATGAATTATGAAATTAGAGTAATCAAGTATACTTGAGGTATTAGCCTAAGTGCAAATTAGTTATATCCAAGTGAAAATGATAGAATGATCAAGACTTGTGTTTTAAGGATACATACCTAGAAATGTCATTAAGCATGTATTGTACATAATACTTATACATACGTTTATGATTGAATACTTATGTGATTGATCAAATTAATAATATATGTACAATGTGTGTATTACATGAAGACAGATACGCAAATTAATCGTCAACATCCAAACATTGCCAGATCATGAAGGCAATAGCTAATCTGGAGCGTACTATGAGTAACCTAGATGTTTCTCACTAGGAATGATTGTATTTGCTTAAATTGCAATTATTAGAATAAAATTAATATAATTGATAATTTCGAACAATAATAGTTCGAGGAGTTTGAAATTGTGAATATATTAGGAGTGTTCTGATTGTATGTGAATCTAAAATAAATTTGTGTTCTCGAAAAATATGTTTAATGCTAGACTTAGGTTAAATGTGAAAAGTCAGCATATATAATGAATGAAAGTGATTGGTTACGTATAATGTGAAATGATGTGCATGAAATTGTGACTAGAGTATAAAGAGCCACAGGTTCACCATTAAATGAGCCCAGTATCCCTAATAAATATGGGACAGTTATCAATGAGCACAGTATCCATAATAGATATGGGATAGTTAAAAAGCGCTCAGTCACAATAATTAATAATGAAAGTGTAGTCTCATGAGCAATTGCATATATAATTTGATATGTGTTATATGATTGATTGAAATGAATTGTATGGACTGTCTTGAGATAAAAAAAAGTGAAATAGTGTGCAAAATGGTATTTGTTGAAATATGATGAAATGTGAAGTAATGTTCAATATGTGATATGACTTATCTGTGAATTAAATGTGAATTGTGAATCGTTCTGTGTTTAATATGAGTGAGTACATCGATGATGGTTCATTCACTTAGTTCATAAAACTCATCAAAATTGCAACGTTGTCTTTCAAGTTCAGGAGATATCCAGTTAGACTAATTAGAGAATAGCCACTACAATCGAACATGAGTTACTGGTTGGGATCAGTTTGCACCTGTATTAGTGACGAAGCTCGGCTAACTTTTAAGGAGGGACGAATCAAAACAAATTTTTTTATATATGTAATAGTATATATATACTAGTGTGTATATATATACTAATACTTTAAAAAAATTCATCTAAGGGTGGCAGTAGCCCCCCCTTGTCCCCCTGGGCTACCGCCACTGCCTGTATATGTCTTTAGTGATTTTGTATTTGAATTGTATTCTGCAACTATTGCACAATGTATGTGAATTCTGTAAAAGGTAATCACATTTATGACTGAATCTATTTGTAAATGAAATGGGCCATGAATGATTTTTGGTATGCTTAAGATGTGTTTGATTGTCTGAAAAGAAAAATTTTTTCTAATGAGTCGCTTCGATCTTCTTAACGTGTCATTCTCGTAGAGTATGTTCTCGAATAATTGTCAATATGTTTGAGTATATGCTCTATGAGAGTGGTGGGTTACAATTAGAGTAATATACCTCATCACCTCCTGATTCAACCATGAAGCAAACCTTGCACACTTTTGGTTTTTCTTCTTCAAAGTTTTCATAATCCTCATCTGACCAGGCTATAGTCATCACTTGCTTTCTCGATATTCTATTCTCTGACTTGTCCTTTTGAATAAGAGGACATTCTAGTCTTGTGTGTCTAGGCTTTTTGTAGTGATAGCATATGATTTGATTGTTATATGTGTTGTTATTATTGATGTTGCCTTTTGATATGAACCTGTTGTTTCTGACTTTCTTATTTCCTTCTCTTTCCCTCATCAACTTCTTCTTATAGAAGCGAGCATATTTCCTGACTATAAATTTAAACTCGTCATCTCTATCTATTTGCAACTCAGTGTCTCTTTCATCACTGTTTGATACGTTAGTTTCTTTTAGTGTCATTCCTTTTTTATAGGAAGATCCTTCATTTGGCCTAAGCTTGGTTTCATGGATCATTAGATTTTCTCGTAGCCAGTCGAGTGAAATAGTGTCTAGATCCTTTGCCGTTTCTAAAGTTATCACCTTAGGTCTCCATTCCTTTGGTAGTGACCTAAGAATCTTTGTTACGAGCTCATCATTGGGATATATCTTTCCCAAGTTCTTTAGGGTCGTGATGATGTTGTTAAAGCATTCGAAGAAATCGTCTATGGTCTCTCCCTGTTTCATGCCAATAGTTTCGTATTGATTCGTTAAAAGACTTATTATATAATTCTTTACCTCATTTGTTCCTTCAAACGTGACTTGAAGTTTGTCCCATATTTTTTTTTCTATAGAGCAGTAGGATATCTTTTCATATTCTTTTGGAGACAATGCACATATCAGGTAATGTTTTGCCTTAGCGATTAGTTGTGCATTTCTCCTTAGTATCAGTCCATATTTCTACATTATTGGAAGTGGGCATTATAGTACCAACTTTAATTGCTTGCCATACTTCAATATCTATAGATTAGAGATATATAGTCATTCTCTTTTTCTAGTATGATTAGTTGTTTTCATTGAAGTTAGGAGGTTTTGAGACAGACTGTCCTTCAAAATTTCTCAAGGTGTTTGCCATGATCTATCATGTGCTGTAAAACATAAAAATGTCAAACCTTGCTTTGATACTAAATGATAAAAGCAAACACATGCAAGAGGGGGGGTGAATTGTGTGTATAAAATTTTTCACAAGTTCTTTTAATTCGTATAATAAACAAATCCTAGTTAAAAAAGAATAGAAGCCTATCAGACGATAAAGCCTTTTAAATGATAAGAGCTTGTTAGGCAAAGGAGTCTTTTGTGGGATAAGACCTTGCTTAAACGAAAGGAGATTACTGAATGATAAATCCTGCAAAATAATTTGAAATTAGAAGGCATTTGTTTAAATTGAAAGAACCTTTTGCAAATTGAAAACAGAAGGAACCTTTTATAAAGGTGAAAGAGCCTCTTGCTAAAAACAGAAAAAAAAAAACACACACACACACAAAATATAATGTGGAAATTTAAAGATTAAAGAGAGAAAGAAGAAAGATACTGTCAATTTATACTGGTTCCGTTTACAACCCAAGCCTAAATCCAGTCTCCATGTATCTAACTTGAGTGTTTCATTATAAAAATCGAGTATTAACTTTGATGAGCCTCTTCAAGCTCATAAGTACATATTTTTCAAGATTTTCCAACCTTTCACACTTGAAGTGTATAACAAGTTTCTAAAAAGCTCACAGAAAAACAAAATAACCATTTCTCTCTTGATAGAGTGATTTCACTTTCTAAAGCACAATAGTAATGATATGATTCTCATGAGTATAGATGCTACTCAAATGTTTTGATAGTATGAATATGTTCGTTCTACTTCATAAATGTTGTTGTTCTTCCTTAAATAGTCAACTTCTTCAACTAGTCGTTACTTCACTCATATCTTTAGTGAACTGGATGGATTTAACCTAAATAAATTTGATGTCATCTTTACTAAAAATCTTCCAATAATTACGAAGCTAATATATAACCTTCATAATTAATAGGGTCATTTCGGATAAACCATTTTTAATAAGGTAAGTTCATAAAGAAGATTCCTATAAGAAAGAAAGTGTATTTTTATGATTTTATTTCCTTTTTAAAAATTAAATAATTAATAATTTGAACTTTAAAATATTATATAGTTATCATCAAAATTGTTAAATATAAATCTTGAGCTAGTAATTATGTGACTCCACAGGGATTGTGTTTTCACCTATCCCTATTAGATGTGTATATTTGGAAGAACCTGCTCTTCTACTTTTGTCTTAGTCCTAGAAAACAATAAAAGCTTAGACTCTACTTTTGCTCTTATGCCTCTGCCTAAGGGGTTAATTGAAACATGTTTTTGGTTTTTAGTTCTCAAATCTCCGTATTCATATTCATAGCAGTTACGTGGAAAGAAAGATACTGTGCTATAACATCGCAAACAGTCGCATCGGTGAGATAAAAACAAGCTCTATTCTCATCAGGACCACTGAACCATCTGTTTGTTATCTTGTCTTCAACAGAACTACTCTTCTCACTCTCTGACATTTCCAAGGAACCAGGACCACAGAATCATCTATTTGTTATATTGTCTTCAATAGATAAACGAGCCAAAGTACTCTTCTCGTCAGAAATTCGTATTAATTTTAGCTGCTGGAACAATTGCTAAACATTGTAAATGACATTACCAGAAATCATATTGACAGACACAGAACCTCAAAAATATTTCAGTGAATGAAGGGAGGACCGGTTAGTGACTGGTGATGATTATAAGTAATGACTAACTCTAGGGTAGACAATTTTTGCATGTGATCGAGCAGAAGAATTTGTAGGACTTTGGTGATGAAGAGAATAAAAGTTTTGTTCTTTGGTGAATTCAAAGGAAAATGTCGTGTCGTGAGGGTACAATTTGTCGTGACTTGAGATATTTCATGTCTTTTGTACGACTTACTTGACACCACAAGAAATATCCCTCGTAAACTCCAAAAATTTCCTTCTGACTTAGATATTTGTTGATAATATATCTTCTGAATTAGGGGAATTTCGGGTATCACATGCTTCCCAAAATTTATAAGAATCAATCAGTAAAATGCAATAATAATAACAAAAAGAATGAAATGTGGATGAGTTGTATCAATCAATTTCAACAAGTGGTCCGGATTCACAACGCTGCAATAAAAAGCCAATATTATCTTTCGATCAATCTTAAGAACTTTATTATTTGTTTCTTAACTTCCTTGGTCCGTCCTAATCATACTCATATCACAAAAATCTCTCAAGATTAATAATAAAACTTAAAAGACAATAGTACACTATGCATCTGAATTCCTTTCTTGTTGTAAGCGGTGAAATTACAACAAACCATAAAAATCTCATTAGGTTAGGAGAAACTACAAGAACATGTCTGTAAGACTAATCATAATGTTCTTGGAGAGATGCTCATGTTACCTAAGATTAGACAGTAGCAAGAACTTGAGATTCTACTGGTTTTAGAACCTCTTCACCCATTTCCTTGCAACCCACCAATTTCTGTGCAATTGAATCAACTGAAACAAATCCATGTGACTGGTAGTGACAAGGGAAGATTATCAATAGCTACTTTTGCAAAATATAAAATAAAACCTTCCAAAGAAACTCGAGAAAATAAGTTTTAAATTTTCCTAAATTAATTAATTCAAATCCAACTTTTAAATCAAGCTTACCATCAATTAATTGGGTATGATAGTATTTTATATCAATTAAATGATAGTAATAAGCCTAGTAAAAATGATTAAATCATAAATTAGATTATTGAGATAGCTATAACTATTTAATTTAGTTTTCTTGTTTCTCTTAAGTTAAATATGCAACTTCATAAATAACATATTGGCTACTTGTACCAACCCATCATGATAATTACAGATCACTAAATTCATGAATAGTTATAAAATAATCAAATTAATTTGTCAAATCAGTCAATATTAATTATTCATAAAATATATAATATAAAACAAGAAATAATTGAATTAAAACATGAACTTAAGTTTAGAACAAAACTTCATAAGGTTACATCTGGAGTTTTGAATCCCATTGAATATGAAAATTTGGATTTAGCCACACATGGCTTTAGTTCCAATACTAAAAATAGAAGGAAAGATAAAAGATTAAGAGAAAACTATTAAGAAACGAAAGAGAATAATGTATAAAAGTTAGTGGAAGTGTTTTTCCCTTTTAGTCTTACCCAAAACCCAAATAATTTTTTTTAATTGAATTCAAACTCTTGAGGTGAATTTGACATTAGGTGTGATCTCGCCTTATTCACTGCAGTAATCTGTCCATTTTTTTTTTCCAAAATTCGTGATTTGGACCAATAATAATCCAATTTGATTCAATCTGCACTTGTCATATCCTTAAACAAAACAAATAGTAATTTCCCTATCTAAGCATCAAAATATAGTCAAACCAAAAAAGATAATCTCAATTAACATAATTAAATAACACCTTATCAAATTTTCCCACACCGGACTCATGCTTGTCCTTAAGTATACATCAATTCAACACATCAATCATACTCATAACAACTTCTCATCTTCTTTCACGTTATCTAAAAATATCTCAGAAGCTAATTCACATCAAAGGTTTAGGATAAAATAACAATTGAAAGAACAAGTATTCGTATAACACATTGTTAGAACTAAAAGATAGCATTTCATTAATTCCATCAAATCAAATAAAACAAGACTTGACACCCTCTCTTGGATTTCACTTTATACACTCAAAATGTTTAGGATTCATTAAGCTTTCAAATTAAAGCATAACGAGTTATTTCTTATAAGCTTGCTTATGAATAATATTTTTACTACCATAAAAAATGATC
>JANQBM010046143.1:0-10076 GCA_025594535.1 Erythroxylum domingense | reverse complement strand
TTCTCTAACTTCTCCGATTGACCTCACTTGGACCCGTTTCTCAGGTCCGACCCGTTCTATGAAAACGGGATGTTACAGTAATAGTCAACTAGTACATTATAGTCAACTTGTCTTCAAGAAATAGTCAACTAGCACAAATGTTTTTCATCAACTTTAAGCTCCACTCTTCGAATAGTTGACCAATATGATGATAGTTGACTAGTCCATTTATCCAACTGACAGATCTGATTGTTAATAGTCGACTTGTAGCATGATAGTCGACTTGTCCAATGATCCAACTGACAGATATGATTGTTAATAGTCGACTTGTAACATGATAGTCGACTTGTCCAATGCTCCCACTAATAGATCTCACAAAATCTCCAATCTTTGACTGTTGAGATACTTATTTGAATTCTTCATACAAGATCTTCTCATGAAATACACGTTGTTCAATTCTAATACTCATTAATCCAATCTTGATCTTCATGAATTGACTTTATTTAAATTTCATCTGACTTGAAATTGTGCCATCCTTATTCAACTAGTTTCCATCAACTTTAATTCAACCTGAAATTATTTCTTAACCAATTCTTTAAATTTTATTATTATCAAAACATAGAAGGATTTAATTTATCAACCTCTATTGGTCCAACACTAAATTCATTACTGACCCTTCACAAAGACAAGTCACGTTCAACCTTTGCAAGTTGGTGCCACGTTTCAGCATACGAGAGGAAGAAACCTTGTATAGACTTTAGGAAGCTACTTGGAAGGCAATCTGTGGATTTCTTTGTTGTTGTAATAGATCAACTTGCTTTCTTTGTTGTTTTAGATCAAAAACTTCGTCCCAACTACCAAAGAATTATGGTTGCAAAGCTTATTATTGTTGTGTGTCAAGTTTAGTGCCATCCCTGGACTTGTTCTACACTGATACCAATTGAAAATGATCTAGAAGGGGGGTTGAATAGATCTTTTAAAATTTTTCACAAAGTGCTACAAAACAACGAATTAATACAAACAAAAAAAATTGAAATGTAAAAGAGTAGAGAAGAGAGGCAAACAAAAGGTTTATAGAGGTTCAGTGTTAAGACCTACGTCCTCTATCTAAGCTCCCACTTAGGATTTTGTCAAAGTTCTTTACTACACACTTTTTAGTTCTGTGTGAACTTTTCACTCTACTTGACTTCCGGCTCAAGTAACACCTTACAGTTGATTTGTTTTCTCGGCACAAATCCAACCTCCAAGCGATTCTTCACTAATCACTCAGCTCACAATAATAACAACGATAGAAATGAAGTAGTAAAGCTCAGTACAGCTGAATACAATTAGAATATGCTAAGAAGCAAATTTAGAGCAATAGGAGGATAATCATGAACTATAGCAAGTATGCTTCACTTTGGACTTGTGTAATCAATCCTCTGAAGTAATCATCTTTACTTAAAGGCTTCAAGATTTTTATAAACGTTGCAGAACTCTTCTAGCCGTTGTAGAATGCTCCTAACTGTTGTATGAAGATTTTCTCCCGTTTGAAATCAATTGACAAAGTTAAATTTTGTTCAGCTGTAACTGATAGTCGACTAGTTGGTGTGTAATAGTTGATTAGCACATTATAGTCAACTTGTCCTCAAGAAATAGTCGACTAGCACTAACGTTTTTCATCCACTTTCAGCTCCGCTCTTCGAATGGTCGACTAATATGATGATAGTCGACTAGTCCATTTATCCAACTGATAGATCTGATTGTTAATAGTCTACTTGTGGCGTGATAGTCGACTTGTCTAATGCTCCAACTGACAGATCTGATTGTTAATAGTTGACTTGTAACATGATAGTCGACTTGTCCAATGCTCCAATTGATATATCTCACAAAATCTCCAATCTTTGACTGTTGAGATACTTATTTGAATTCTTCATACAAGATCTTCTCATGAAATACACGTTGTTCAATTCTAATACTCATTAATGCAATCTTGATCTTCATGAATTGACTTTGTTTAAATTTCATCTTACTTGAAATTGTGCCATCCTTATTCAACTTGTCTTCCATCGACTTCAATTTAACCTGAAATTATTTCTTAACCAATTCTTTAAATTTTATTATTATCAAAACATGGAAGGATTTAATTTGTCAACCTCCATTGGTCTAACAATTTCCCCCTTTTTGATAATGACAAAACAAAGAAATTGTTTAAGAAATGTAAAACAAAGAAAAAATTGATCAAGGTTTTTATGCCTTATCGTTTTGGTTAAATTGTCTCCCCCTTTATCAAAAAATCAATGAGCTGAACATAAACAGTGAATACAATAATATTGCAATCCATAAACCATATAAACCATAATTTTAAGCCAAAAAATTTTTATACTAATTTACGTATTGTACCTCATTCAATTTTTCACCGAAGTCTCATTCAATTTCCATTATATGTCTCCCCCTTTTTGTCATAATCAAAAACACATATCACACATGAAAAAGGAACATCTTTACAAAGAAATAACACATTCACAGAAATTGTCAAACCAAAAAACATAGTTTTAAGCTTGTAAATCACAAAGAATAAATGATGAAAACAATATGAAATGTTGGTCTAGGTTAAATACAATAACCATCAAGATGGAGAAGTATCATCATATTGACAACCGAGTTTGTCAAAAATCTTCTTGATATTTTTCTCCAAGCGAAGGAGAATTCCTTGTTGAAGATCCAAACATACATTTACTTCTTCAATTTGATCTCGAATTTCTTGAAGTTCTTTTTATGATACTTCACTTCTCCTCACATTGCTTCGCCTTGCACTATTAGGCCGTTCACTTGCTCTTTTTGAACGTTGTCGTTTGGGCACTTGTTGCTCACTTTCCAATGTTAACCCAAGCTTCTCCATATGTTGAAATAGATAACACATCATTTCCTAAGATTCTCAATCAACTAAAAACATCTTTTCCCAATAGTCAATTATTTCGTTGGCAGTAATGGTTTTCTGTTTATTTCAAACTCTCTGCATCATTTTATTCCTCTTTTTTAGTTAATTGAGTTTCCTAAGTTTGCAAGATATAAAAACACTTCTCAAAGTCATTCTGACAGTTTAAGTGATCCAGACTCTCCGTTCAATTTGCAATCATGGCATGAACAAATCTGTGACGCCTAGTAAATCGGATGCCTCCATTATGGGACTCGTCTTTTTAAGAGTTTGCTTTTACTTTAGAGTCTTTCGATAAAAGAGAATCTTTATGACCTACAAACTACTATGAAAAATTCTATCTTATCATTTGATTGTTTGCTTTTAGAAAAGTTGTTTACTTTTTAAAAGTAGTTTGTTAAAGGTGTGACGATTGTACTTTAAAATTGCTTAAAATTGTAACTAGCGTGTCTCTAAGGAGTTTTACGTTTATGCCTCTTACTTTGCCTATAAAAGCAAGATTTATCCTTCGTTGTAAGAGTGTTTTACCTTCAATACTACTAGAGTGAAGAAATTTGAGTTTATTGGGTAGTTTCCATTCTCTCTAAAGTTCTCCCACTCCTGAAGCTTAAGTCTTGAGTAATTTTACTATCTGTCATGGTACAAAGATAAGTATGTTCTACACGTCACTTTTGAGGATCTTGTTTATCAAAAAGTCTAAGACAGTTCGTAACTACGTATTAAACAATTCCGCTGTAAGATTAAAGTTTAACGGAAAAAGAGTGTAGGTATTGTTACGACTATTGTTTCAAAATGGAAAAAAGAGTTGTGAAGAGTGTAAGATTCCTAAGAGGAAAGATGAGAGTTGTGTGCTCGTGGAGAAAAAGACTTTGTTGTCTCATTCATCATACTTAGAACTTAACGATAATCACAAAATTCCTGTGTTAATCTACATTAGTCTATCAAACACTGCAATAACCTACTTTTCGACTTTGGTTAGTCGATTGTCTTCTTAAAGATGTTGTTTTAGTTTGTTAATTGTCATACCTTACTTGTGCACCTTTCAAATTCTTCGAGATGGTAATTTCTACTAAATTTTTTATACGATTAGATATTACACGTTTTACAAAAGATAGTGTAGAGGATGATAAAATTGAAGATAATGCATAACAAGTACTTTTATTACGGACTAGTTGTTCCGTCTCATATCTCGCATATTAATATCCAATTCAAGTTGCATTTGGTTAGAAATTTCGATGAGGTTGCCAGAAAAATCGAAGAGATGGGGACCTGGACTGAAATTCTAGGCCCCTGATACGCATGTCAATCCAGTGGTTCTAGAGCTTCGCAGGAGTACTAGAGATAGGCGGAGGCCTAGTCGGTTCCACGATTATATTTAATTTATTTTATGTTATTTGTGTTATTTTGTTTTATTTTTTACATTTGGACTACTTTGACAATTATGTAATTATTCGGGGGTTTTCTTTACGATTCTTTCCCTCGTCTGAATAGGCCGAACTGTGGGTTGTTAAAAAGGGGAGATTAGCTCCACCAAAAATTATTATGCGATATCAATAAAAGAAAACTTCAACCCTAAGAGGTGTCTCTTCTTTGCTTACAGCAATCCCTCAACGGATTGTTTTTCTTTCTCTTCTCAATCTAATTGCTTTGGAGTCCATAACTACTCGAAAGTTACATATCTAATACATTAAAACGTATCATTGGTGCTTTCATTGCTTTCTCAAGTTTGTGGTTAGTGATGTGTAACTTTTTTTTGGTGGTGCGTTCCTCTGGGTTTGACCGCATAAGGGTTTGTGGGGGCCGCTAGTGTTTGTTGCTCTCGCAGGACAATTGTGGCGGCGGTTCCTTGGGTATTCTCTTTTCCTTTACATGTTGGATTAATTGACAGATTGCTGTTCTTTGTGGTTTTCTAATTACTAAGGGTGTTAGCTTTGTACGGATCTTGGTTCCTGTTCCATATCCTTTTCTGCACCTGTGTGTGGTTAGGCATGTGGTGATTTTTGTTTTCTGTGTGACCTTGTGTGGGTTCTTTTGGGTACTTGTGTTTCTTCTGTTGGCGGGTTGAGGGTGTGTTTCTTCTGTTGGCGGGCTGAGGGTGTGTTTTTTCTGGGGATTATTTTGGTGAGCCACTGTTGCTGTGTGTTTCGATGCCCCCGGACACTACCTCCTCCTCGGATGATTTGGAGCGCCATTGGCTCGCGCTTCGCAGAGATTGATGCCCGTTTTGTGCACATGGATGATAAGTTGGATGATCATAAGATGAATATCCACAAGGAGTTGGCTTCCATGAAAGCCATGATGACCCAATGGTTGACTCAAGTGGATGTTTTGGTCGCTGATTGCACTTCTACAGTGCGTGATCCAACACCATCGCGGGTTGAGTGCACACCTCCTCTGCGGGCACACCCTCGGGTCGAGGAATGTATGGTTGATGATACGGCTGCATTCTCGGGCCTCAAATTAAAATTGGACCCTCCCAAAATAGATGGCTCTGATCCGCAACATTGGTTGTTTGTTGTGGAGGAATACTTTAAGTGGTATGGCATTCCGGATGCGCGAAGATTGATGTTTGTTTCTTTGATGTTTGATGGTCCCGCTCTTGATTGGTTTTGTCATTTGAAACATAATGGCCTCCCTGGGACATGGACTGATTTCGTTGAGTAGTTCAAGTGTTGCTTTGACCTTGAGTTGTATGAGGATTATTTCGGGTTATTGGCTAAGTTGCAACAGCAGGGTTCAGTGTTGGAGTATCAGAATGAGTTTGAACGTTTGCTCAACAAAGTCACTGGAGTATTGGATGATTCTTTGACTTCAGTGTTTATTTCGGGTTTAAAGGACCCGGTTTGTAAAAAGCTTCGCATTATTCGGCCTGTTACTTTGAATGCGACATTCGCCTTGTCTCGTGAGTTTGCTGCCAAGCATGTTGATACTGCTCCTCTTACGCCTCCTCCATGACGTTCCCCATGGCAGCCATCTCGACCTCCACTTGCTTCGGATTCCTAGTCCTCAAGTTCTACGCCTTCCTCTAGAGTGGTGCCCTACAAGTCTCCTCCTCCCTTGGTGCCTACTCCTCCGCCGTTGCCTCCTCTGCAACGTACTCTCTGTGGCATTACTCCAGCTGAGAAGGCCGAGAAGGCTTCTAAGGGTTTATACTACTATTGTCCGAAGAAGTGGACTTCCACTCATAGATATAATGGCCGTTTTATTTTGTTGGTGACTGATGATGAGTGCGAGCTTCCTCTAGAGGACAATGTGACTGATGAGTTAGCTTTGGAGGCGGATATTTCTAGCTTGCATAGCCTGGTTGGCTCCTTGGCACCACGGTCCCTTCGCATGAATGGGTTCATTATGGGTTCCCCAGTGGATGTGTTGGTAGATAGGGGTAGCACCCACAATTTTGTGCATCCACGGACGGTAGAACGTTTGCATTTGGAAGTCTCTCAGGTGGACCCCTTTTAGGTTTATATGGGGAATGGTGATTCGTTGGTTTGTAATGCGCAGTGTAAGGGCCTCGAGCTGACTATCCAAGGGTATGTTTTTTCGGTTAATTTGTTCGTACTCCCCATTCATGGCCATGATATCGTTTTGGGTGTCCAATGGTTACAATTGCTGGGACGTGTGGCACATGATTATGCGAATTTAACCATGGAACTCCAATGGGGAAACACGTCGATTATTCTGCGGGGTGAAACTCAACCCTTGCACGCCATTTCCTTAAACAGTTTTTACTCTTTGCAATCAGCTTCCGAGATTGTGGAATGATATGAGATTTATTGTCTTCCGGATGCAATTTTTTATTTGGCCGAAGATGTGCATTTTCCAGATGATTTTCCACGGCTGTTCTTTCGGTTTTGCAGCGGTTTGCCGCTATTTTTGGCACCCCCGTGGGGCTACCTCCCTGCCGTGAGCATGATCACCGTATTTTTCTTCAGCCTGGCGCACCTCCGGTCTATGTTCGGCCCTATTGGTATCCACATTTCTAGAAGGAGGAGATCAAACAGTTGGTTAGTGAAATGTTAGAGCAAGATATCATCCATCCCAGTCGCAGTCCGTACTCTTCGCCGGTGCTTCTTGTTAAAAAAAAAGACGACACTTATCATTTCTGTGTGGATTATCGGGCGTTGAATGCCATCACAATTCCCAATCATTTTCCTATTCCCACGACGGATGAGTTTTTTGATGAGTTGGGGGCCGCGAGATTGTTCTATAAGCTGGATTTATACACGAGCTACCACCAGATACGAATGCACGACAAAGACATTGCAAAGACGGCTTTCCGGACTCACAAAGGGCACTATGAATTTTTGGTAATGTCGTTTGGCCTCACTAATGCTCCCTCCACTTTTCAGGCATGTATGAACAGATTATTCTCCCCTTATCTCCGAAAGTTTGTGATCGTCTTTTCCGATGATATCCTGATTTACAGTCCTTCCCTTGATGCACTTGTTGAACATTTGACACTTGTTTTGGAGTTGTTGCTTGCTCACTAGTTTTTTGTGAAAGTGTCTAAGTGTTCTTTTGCCCGTTCGTCGGTGGATTATCTCGGCCACATTATTCACGATGGTTCGGTTTCAGCTGACCCTCCAAAGTTTTGGCCATGGTCAAGTGGTCCACGCCGAAGACTGTTAAGCAGCTTTGTGGTTTCTTGGGCTTGACGGGGTATTATCGGCGCTTCATTCAGGGTTACGCCACTATCGCTGCACCTCTCACTAATTTTCTAAATAAGGATGGTTTTCTTTGGACCGAGGAGGCTTCGGTCGCCTTTGCACGCCTCAAGGAGGCTATGGTGAGTGCCCCTGTTCTATCTTTACCAGATTTTACTGAGGTGTTTGTTGTGGAGACAGATGCATCAAGGGTTGGCATTGGCGCAGTGCTTATGCAGAAGGTTCACCCGATTGCCTTCTTCAGCAAGAAGATTGGTCCCCGTAGCGCATTCGCTTCCACTTACCACAAGGAATTGTATGCAATTGGCGAGGCCGTCCATAAATGGCGACAGTACTTGCTTGGGCGCGAATTCATTATTCGCACTGACCAATGGAGTTTAAAGGAATTGTTGCAGCAGGTAATCCAGACTCTAGCCCAGCAGTTCTATGTGTGTAAGTTATTGGGGTTTCGGTTCCAGATTGAATACAAGCCAGGGCGCACTAATGCAGCCGTGGACGCACATTCCCAGAGGGAGGAGCTTTCTGACCCCAAGAAGTTGTTCTCTATCGTTTCTCATCCTATTCCGGAGGTGCTAGAGTTGATTCGCCGTGAAAATGCCACTCAGCTAGATCTTATACAGTTATATGTTGCTCATCAGCAGGGCTCTTTGCCTCTCCATTATTCAGTGCATGATGGGATCCTCTACTTCAAGCATCACTTGTGTTTGGCGAAGTCTTCTCCCTTGAAGCGCACCTTCCTCTCAGAATTTCACTCCACTTTGATGGCGGGACATGCTGGGGAGTTGCGCACGTTCCAACGCCTGGCGTCTGTTGCTTTCTGGCCGGGCATGAGCACGGATGTCCGCCGCTTTGTGGGTGAGTGCCTTGTTTGTCAGACTACTAAGTTTTCTACACAACCATCCCCTAGACTTTTGCAGCCTTTACTGGTACCCACTCAAGTGTGGGAGGAGCTCTCTATAGATTTTATTACGGGACTTCCTCCTTCTCGTGGTTCGGCTGCCATTTTGGTTGTCGTGGATTGGCTCACTAAATATGCTCATTTTGGCGCTCTTCCGGGTGATTTTGATGCTCATCGTGTGGCCATTTTATTTGTTGATATGGTGGTTAAGTTGCATGGTTTTCCTTCTTCTATTGTGTCTGACAGGGATTCAATTTTTCTTAGTCATTTCTGGAAGGAGTTGTTCGTGCTCAGTGGCACCTAGTTGTAGCATAGTATCGCTTATCACCCTCAGACGAATGGGCAGACTGAGGTCATGAATCGAACTTTGGAGCAGTACTTGCGTGCATTTGTGCACGAGCATCCCTCACGCTAGACTGTCCTCTTGCCATGGGCAGAATATGCGCTCAACACTAGTTTTCATTCCGGCTTGAAGATGACGTCATTTCAGGCGCTCTATGGTCGCCCACCACCATCTTTTCTACCCTACCAGGCCAAGTCTAGCCCCCTTCCTGCTGTTGATCATGTTTTGCAGGAACGGGATGAGTTATTGGGCACTCTACGCGCTAATTTGGAGGCGGCGCGGACTCGCATGAAGACACTCGCGGATCGCCATCGCAGCGATGTTGAGTTTGCAGTTGGGGACTTCGTTCTCTTGAAGTTGCAACCATATCGCCAGCATTCTATCTTCCAGAGGCGCAATCATAAGTTGTCTAAGTGTTTTTATGGCCCTTTGAGATTCTTGAGCGCATTGGGAAGGTGGCATATCGTTTGAAGTTATCGGCTAGCGCTAGGGTTCACCCGGTGTTTCATGTTTCTCTGCTTAAGCCGTATGTTGGAGATTCCCAGCTTCCGACTCCTCTTCCCTTGCCTGATGAGCTCATGATGGGTGGGGTGCAGTCATTTCCTGTAGCAGTGCACAACTCACGGACGGTATTGCGCGTGGGATGTCCGGAGGACCAGGTTTTAATTCAGTGGTCAGATGGGGCTTCAGGTGATGCTACTTGGGAGCCGGTGCCACGCATTTAGGAGCATTACCCTTCTTTCAACCTTGATGACAAGGTTGCTACTCAAGCGGAAGGGGATGATACGCATGTCAATCCAGTGGTTCCGGATCTTCGCAGGAGTACTAGAGATAGGCGGAGGCCTAGTCGGTTCCACGATTATATTTAATTTATTTTATGTTATTTGTGTTGTTTTTTTTTTTTTTACGTTTGGACTACTTTGACAATTATGTAATTATTCGGGGGTTTTCTTTATGGTTCTTTCCCTCGTTTGAATAGGCCGAACCATGGGTTGTTAAAAAGGGGAGATTAGCTTCACCAAAAATTATTATGCGATATCACTAAAAGAAAACTTCAACCCTAAGAGGTGTCTCTTCTATGCTTGCAGCAATCCCTCGTCGGATTGTTGTTCTTCCTCTTCTCAATCTAATTGCTTTGGAGTCCATAACTACTCGAAAGTTACATACTACTTTAAAACGTATAAGCCCCGTTGCAATGAATTCATTGCTGGCCTTTCACAAAGACAAGTCACGGTCAGTGCAAGTTGGTGCCTGTAACAAGTTGTACATACTGCT
>JANQBM010046125.1:0-10076 GCA_025594535.1 Erythroxylum domingense | reverse complement strand
CTTCCTATGCCTAAGTCTCCACTTGGGATATGATTCCATTATTCACTTTTGATTTATTACATATTCGTTTCCGATTTTTTTCTTCATTGATCACTCTTAATTTGAATCATCCGATCAACTTAACTCAATTTAGGGAAATTCTTCTTTGAAAAAAGATTTCTTGCTACAGTCATCGATATTGTTCATGAAATCCTTATCAATTAACTATTTTTCATAATTACTTATGAGTCATTCTTATTACCTCAAGAGAATCAATTTCAACTATACATAATATCTTAATAGGATTAATTTCTGCCATAGCTTACATGATCAGAACACCCTTTAATATAAGGCTCAGTAAGGCACTAGACAATTTCATTTACTCTAATACCTTGGCATACATCGTCAAAATCATTACATCTTATTTTGAGATGTATTTATGTCAATTTACCAATTTATAACTTATACTAAGGATACTTTAATCCCATTTAATTCTAGATAACACTTCTCCTTTTGCGCCAATCCTCGATCATGGGGATTATGCCATAATTGTGTCCTTCTTCCTTTTCCTCAAATCTAACTCATTTTGAACTTTAAACTATAGGAACTATGATTAGCACTTATTCAATAAGTCACCAATTGCTTCTTACTTCATCTCCACGCATACTATACACATATGCTTAATATTTTTACTTGTTATGGTGAACCCACTATCAGATGTGCACTCACAATGACAATTCAGCCTAAACTCAACAACTTTTTCATATATCACTGTCACCGTCTCATCTTCCAATTGTCATTTTTTTCATCTCATACCTATATATTCTCATACCAAATCATAACTCTTACATCGATAATCTCACAACCATTCTAAGACCAAGTTCAACCTTTCAAGATCATATAACCTTGGCTTATACACTTTAACCTCATTCTTTCTACTCATATCCTTATTTTTTTCTGAATCAATCCACGAAAATATGCCTACTCACATCTATATCACCTTTAAGGTATGTACCCCTTTAGGGCGAACCTTTAACTATCATACAAAACCAGATACTATTTCTCATTTCCAAAATGTCCATATGCCTTTATTTTCTCACATTCTATCAAATCATCAATATACCTAAGGAAGCCAGTGGAAAGCAAACAATTCATCTATTCAGAAAGCAAGATGAGTTCATATGTGGTAGTCATTGGCACTTGTAGTTTATTTTTGAGTTGTGACTTTGTTTTGTATTTGGAAAAGACCTTTTATGTACCACATTTCTCTAGAAATTTGATTTTTGTATCAAGACTTGTACCTTTTGGTTTTGCCTTTAACTTTTCAGATTCTGGTTTTAGTTTATGTAATAGATCTAAAGTTATTGGTTATGGTACATTATCTGATGGTCTTTATTCCATTCAATTGCAAAATGACGATGCCTACAATTCGATGCATGTCACTGTTAGATTGAAACAATGTGTTGTGAATGAAGAATCCTCTATGTTATGGCACCGTAGATTAGGACACATCTCCATTGAGAGAATTAAGACGTTAGTAAGTGGAGGAGTACTTAATACTTTGGATTTTGCTAATTTTAAGACTTGTGTGGATTGCATTAAGGGTAAGCAAACTAACAAGTCTAAAAGGGGTGCCACCACTGTCATGGTGGGCTGCGGGCTGTCCGGCCCACTGACAGACCGACTGGCCTGTGGTCGGCCCGGCCTGGCCCATATTTATATTTTAAACAAAAAAGTATACAAAATGGCCAAAACGACACTGTTTTGTACAAAATGGGTCGGCCCAGCCCACGACCTCACAGGTTAACCATAATTGACCCGTGGTCCACCTATAGCCCGGTCAACCAGGGCCGGCCGAGATTGCCATCCCTAGTGCCAAGAGGAGTACAAACCTGTTAGAAATCATACACATAGATATTTATTGTCCAGATATGGATGCAAATAATCTGAAATACTTCATCACCTTCATAGACGATTTTTTGTGATATATGTATCTATACTTACTTTGTTCTAAAGAAGAAGCTTTGGATGCCTTTAAAATATTTGAGGCTAAAGTGGAGAATCAATGTGGAAAATTGATCAAAATCGTGAGAACAGATAGAGGTGGAGAGTATTATGGTAGGTACACTGAAAGTGGACAAGCACTTGGTCCTTTTGCAATGTTTCTTAAGGAACATGGGATTGTTACCCAGTACACCATGCTCGATTCTCCTGATTAGAATGTTGTGGCAGAAAGAAGAAACTGAACATTAATGGACATGGTAAGACGTATAAGGAGTAACACAAAATTTCCTCAATTCCTGTGAACTGAAGCTCTAAAGATGGCTGTGTATATATTAAACCGAGTTCCAACCAAGGCTATCTTAAAGACAACTTTTGAGTTATTTAAGGATTGGAAACCGAGTTTGAGACATATACGCATTTGGGGATGCCCGTTTGAAGTGAGAATCTACAACTCACAGGAGAAGAAGCTAGACCTAAGGACCATTAGTGGGTATTTCATTAGATATAATGAAAGGTCTAAGGGGTATAGATTCCATTATCCATCACACAGCACTAGGATTGTGGAATCAAGAAATGCAAAATTTCTTGAGAATGACTTGATCAGTGGGAGTGGTCATTTTCCAGATATAGTTTCTAAAAAGGGCTATTGTGAAACTCAACATTTTGGTTCAAGTGATAGATTGATTGTCATCCATACCCGTCAAGTTCAAATGGGTGTTGGACAACCAATTACTGGAGTTCCACAAGCTGTGAATACTAATCTAGTAGATGAAGTTGTAAATGAAGAGTAACCAGAAATTGTTGAGCCAATTGAACAACAGGTTCTTTGCGGGATAATGATACAGCATTGAGAAGATCTACTAAGGTTAGAAGGATTTGCTATATGAGGTGAAACAATTTCTCTAAAAGAATTTTGATATGAAAGATATGGGTGAGGCATCTTATTTCATTGGCATCAAGATCTATAGAGAAAAATCTTGAGGCATTTTGGGTTTGTCTTAAGACATCTATATCAACAAAGGTTTAGAGAAATTTTGGATGAAAGGTTGTGCTCCAAGTGTAGCACCTATAGTGAAGGGTGAAAGATTCAATTTGAATCAAGACCTGAAGAATGATTTTGAACAGTAACACATGAAGAACATTCCATATGCTTTAGCTGTTGGAAGCCTTATATATGCTCAAGTCTACACCAAGCCTGACATCATATATGCTGTTGGAATGTTTGGTAGATATCAGAGTAACCTAGGTGTTGACCATTGGAAAGCTGCAAAGAAGGTTATGAGATATCTTCAGGGTACAAAAGACTACATGTTTATGTATAGGCGAACTGAGAACTTGGAAGTAGTTGGATATTCCAATTCAGACTTTGTTGGCTGCATTGAATCAAGGAAATCTACATTTGGTTATATTTTCAGGCCAGCTAGTGGAGCTGTATCTTGAAGAAGTGCCAAGCAGACCCTGATTGCTATTTTCACTATAGAGGCTAAGTTTGTATCATATTTTGAGGTTACCTCGTATGGTGTATGGTTGAAAAGTTTCATATCTGGGCTTAGAGTTGTTGATTCAATTTCTAAGCCATTATGGTTGTATTTTGACAACTCTACTACGGTCTTTATGGCTAAAAATAATAAGAGTGAAAATTGAAGTAAACATATCGACATTAAGTATTTAGCCATAAGAGAACGTATTAAGGAAAGGAAAATTGTCATAGAGCACATTAGTACTGATTTGATGATTGCGAATCCTTTTAACTAAAGGCATGCCACCTAAGTAGTTTAAGGATCATATAGTGCAAATGGGACTTGGTTCTATAATGTGATTTTTGTTGTCCTTTTGTTGCTTCAATAAAACTCTTATTTAGTTTGATACTTTCTCATATATTTTGTGCACACATATTTTGATTGGTTTTGAGAAATGTCATTTAATTTGGACCTAAAATAAACTTATTTTTTATTCATTAAGTTTAAAGGGCTAGTAATGAGAAATTATATATATATGTAATATTTGGAAGATAATACTCACTATAAGAGGACCTATCACCATGATTCATATATTTGATTTCTTGTTATACTTGGTGTTGGGATAAATAGACCAAGTGGGAGAATGTAAGATTTTAAAATTTTACCTAACCTTCCTACTATTCGTATTATGGTCCATTTGCCCATGCTTCATATGCTTCCCTTACACATGCACACTTTATCGCCCATACCCCCGAGTTTCCTCCTCTGTGATGGGCGGCAGTATAGAGACAGTTTATAAATGTTGTTTGGGTCCCTATCCTTACTAAGCACTATGCATACACCACCGTCTTGTTAACGGAAGAGGATAAAAGATTCAAACACAGAGACAAGAAGATATCGGTGGACAATGGTTGGAGGTATTTTCATTCGGTTATGCTTCTGTTGCTATATACATATATGTATTGTTAATATGCATGTATTTTTTACGTAAATATTGTTGTATGAGGTGTATACCATGTTACTATGTTATAGATTTATCAAGTTTTCCATTAAGAGCATTTAATTAGATTTAGGTAAGTTACTTCATTTAACTTTGTCATGTATTCTTTTATAATTTCTTATTTTCATCTTATTAGGTTTTTTCAAGTCTGCTTTAACTTTTATAAATGTTCTTTTATCAATGCTCAGAATTGTTACCAACTTTTGTAATTGACCCAGCATCTCTCTTTTCTTATCTATGGAAGGTAATATTGTTAATCATATTTCTCTTATTTATATGCTTAATTTTACTTTCATTTTATAAGGTTGTTGAGATCTTTTTAGAAATTATTCATTTTCAAACTTTTTTAACATACATAAGCTTATTACTACTGCCATACTTATGTTATACCTTTTATGTTTTGTTATTTTTCTAATGTCCCGTCTCCTATTTACTTATAATTTAAACCTTCTTTATTATTACAGAGTGTCTGAATATTTGTTGAATTTTCAAAAATTACCATGGTGGTATGTTCATTGGACTTTTAAGAATCATTAGAATTTTATAATTCATACAATCATCAACAATTCTCATACTTTCAATTTCACCCTTCGTCCATAAGATCAACACTTAAAAATGGCTCCTCTTTGTCAAGGTTGTCATTTATTGTATTGCAACATTCTAGCTCAACCAAACCATGGTATCTTACCTTAACCCTACCAGTTTCTTTAGAAATAAGGTCCACTAGCAAGTCTTCTTTCAGTTCACCATAGATTGACCCAATGAATGCAAGATCCATCTCTTTTGCGTCACCCACTGATAGAGCATCTTCTAGAAACTTTAACCGTTATGCAACCACTACCAACAAAACTTTATTCCCATCGACTCCCATTCTGCACCGTGTAAGCACGATTGAGTCGATTAAATTTGTTCAACCGCAGACCCAGTAACCTTCTTTCTTTCGATCACCAGCTATGTTTTTGTTTTCCAAAAAAGAACTATAAATATGAGAACTCGAACAAGTCTTTCTTACCATTCCTAAAATTTTACAAAAGCCCCTATGACGAGCATATTTATAGGACAAATATGCGACTGCCTCTTGGTAGTCTTGTGTATATCATATCACCTCATCTCAAGTGACATCACATGTCTATATCAAATCAGTTTTAAGTAAGAGTTCCGTTGAACACTATGCAAAATCTTGTTTGTATCATAATTAAATCCTTTTCTCTGCTAGAAGATGATGTACTCTTGTTACTGTTATAATGAAGTTCTTTTTTACCATGTATTTTTTAGATTAACGAAACAGTTTTAATTAGCACATTTAAAATTTTTAATATAATTTTAAAAAATGTTATGTATTTTTAAAAAAATCAACAAGAATGGTAGCTTTTGATGCTTACCTGGTTTAAAAGAATAAATTTCTGATGAACAGATAAATTAATATCACTTATTTTATGTTAAAAAATCACATTCTTCATATTAATATCTAATTATGGTACTTTTTATATGTATTATTCAAGATTTATTATAAGTCTTATTAAAAATAAATACTTATAATGGTTGTCAATATAATTTTTTATCTATAATTATAATTTATTCACCAATTAACAGAACTTTTGAAATTACTATATAATTTAAATATATTTATAATGTTAAGATCACATTATTACTATATTTTAAAGAATTAATGATGTCAAAAATTATGTAAACAAATGTATTCTTAGCTTCATAGTTCACAACTTCATAGTTCACCGTTGTGGAAAATATAATTAATTGTTATTATTAATTATTAATTCTTAATTATTATTTAGTTAATTAAGTGTTGCATGCATGAAAAATAAGGGAAAGGTGAAAAAGTTTACGTAAAAAAGTGTTAGGTTGAAAAGTTATTGCATGATCAAATTATGATTACTTTTAAAAGTTGACTTAAAAAACTATGTTATTATTATTTCTGTAACTTATATCACGATTGTAACTTCTTAAGTTACAGATGTGATAAGGCTATTAAGTCACGATTGTGACTTATTTAAGTTTGACTAAATTTATTATTATAACCCTGCTTTATTTTAATTTTAACTAAATTTATTATTATTTTCTATCATTTATACAATTTTGAGATTAAAACATAATTTCATATTGTTAATTAAGTAACCTATAGTTAACTTAAAATGAAATGGCTGTGAATTAATAAAAATAATTAGAAGAACAAATTTTTGATGATCAAATAAATTAATATCACTTATTTTTTGTTAAAGATTCACATGTCCCATATTAATATCTAATTATATTCAATATTTATTATAAGTCTTGTTAAAAAATAAATATTTATACTAGCTTTCAGCATAATTTTTTATATCTATAAATTATAATTTATTCACCGTTTAATGTAATTTTTGAAATTAATATATATAATTTATATTTATTTATAATATTAAGATCATATTATCACTATATTACAAAGAATTAATGATGTAAAAAAATTATGTAAACAAATGTATTCTTAATTTTATGGTTCATGTCTGTGATTTATAAGTCACAACCGTGTAATTCGCTCACAGTTGTGACTTGAGAACTCAAAATCGTGATAAATATCACCCACTTAAGTCACGGTTATTACGGTTGTGACTTAAGAAGTCACAGCCTTGGCTTATTTAAATTTGACTAAATTTATTATTACAACCCTCCCTTATTTTAATTTTAACAAAAATTATTATTATTTTTCATCATCTATATAGTTTTGAGATTAAAAGTCATTTGCTCTGAATCAATAAAAATAATGATAACGTCAAACAATTTTTGACCTCATACTAGATTTTATATCTACCTATAAATGCTTTCCTCCAAAAATTAATACTAACAGATTGTAATTAATAAATTAACAAAACTAATCATCACCAACCAAAACTTTGTTATATATTTTCATTATAAGTAAATAAAATTAATATGCAATTCACAGTTGTGACTTATTATTCATAGTCGTGAAGAGCTATATATATACTTAATATTAGTATATAATACTTAATAATAATTAATAATTAATAATTAATAAGTTACTTTTAAAACGACGCATGTGACTCTTTAATATATAGACTTAATGATATCAGTTATATAAATACACAAAATAAAATTTTTATTAGCTTTATAATTATTTTAAATTAATTGTTCATTGTCATTAATTTTTATATTCTAATATTAAATTTAAATCTTAGTCATAATCCTGTATTATTATTTGTTAAGTTTTGTTAAGTTTTATATATTAATGTCTTAATATATATACCTAGTGACAAATTACTATATTATTAGTTACTATATATTAATATTATATATTAATGCTAGGTATATATATTAATGTGAAGCCTGCATTAATAATTTATTATCATTGTTAATTATTATTAACTTTTGTATACTAATATGTTAATATGTATAGCTCTTTGTTAAGTTTAAATATACCTCTTTAGTAATCACGCCTGTGACTCAGGCGTGACTCCTACGTTTAGTGACAATTGTGGATGTTATTTGGTTTTTCATTTTTGTCAACTTTTTCGTTAGTGTTGATTAATAAATAGGCATCTTTTTATTAATTCTTTCATAATATAATTTTATTTTTAATTTAGTTATAATTATGTTACTATTCATAAATGATTATTTTTAATTGCCTGTGAATTATGAGCTTATAATTTTTATCCATTATTAATTATTAGTACTAATTATTGTTACTATATTATTTGGTGCCATATTTTAATATTTATTTTATATGCTATTTATAACCGTCCATTATAATTGTTCATTCTAATTAATTTTTATATGCTAATTTTAAATTTAAATCTTAACCATACCCTTGTGTAACTAATTGTTAGTTATTATTAATTTTTTATATTCATGTTATATATTAATATTAAGTATATATGTTAGCGCGACAACCACATTAATTGGTAGTTATTATGAAGTATTATATAATAATGTAAGTTTATATAAAAGATTATATAAATTAATTGTGTTATTTTTTATTAATATTAATTATCAATGGGTAAGTTAGCTAAAACTCATATTGGTTGTCACACTAGTGAGTATAATTCACAGTTGTGATTTAGCTAAAACTCATATTGGTTGTCACACTAGTGAGTATAATTCACAGTTGTGATTTACATGCACCTTTGTGACTTGTTAACTTATAACCGTGAATTCTATTTAGTTTTTGCTCTCTTAAAAGCCTTTAATATGGTGTACTGTCAAAATGAGGTGCATATATAATTTTATCTTTTCCCTTTTTACTTGTGAATGTTGTCAATTTTTTATAATTAAAACATGAATTATTTTTATTTTTTTGTGCTACTGAAGGTTAACTATAAAATTTTAAAATATATTATTAAATATTGATTCGCATTAAATTATTTGTGATAATGATTAACTTTCTTGCAGTGTATTCAATACATATAAATTTTAACTTCCTCGGAATTTCTTCAATACATATAAAAAAGATAGTTTTCAAGAGAACCACATATACTTGCCTGCAAAAATTAATACTAATAGGTTATAATTAATAAATGCAAAAATTAATATTAATAGGTTGTAATTAGTAAATTAATAAAACTAATAATGACTGATCAAAACTTTGTTCTATATTTTCATTATAACTGAATAAAATTAGTTCACTTTCCAGATATTTATAAATCAAATACAATTATTACCTGAAGTAACATCATAAATCAAATATATTTATTACTTGTTTCTGCCGCATGAATATGATTTTTTACTGTCAATGTTTTGCCGTAGTCTAAATAATTCAGCCTCTTTCTTTTAGCTGCCAACAAGAGATTTGTTTTATTAAAAGATGTGACAAGATAATTATATTTTTCTGAACATTTGTCAATCAAACGAGTCTGTATGATTTCCTTCTCTTCTTTAAGCATATAAATGTTATGTTCTCAGAAGGCGTTTCTCCATGTCTAAACTATAAACAACTATATATTCAACACATCACATCTTTTCTATTTCAGTAAAGAAGAGTTGCATGTAATTTCTTTATTACACTTCTTATCTCGTTCAGTTTATTAAAAATTTTTTCGATGTTTAATACAATACATAAGAAAAATTACATTTGACACATGTTTTGTTCTGTTAATTCGTGATTCCTTGTTATTATCTTGTATGAATTATATACTGAAATTATTTATCATATTTTACTGTTTTTTGATGTGGCCCCGTCAGGGACCTGACTTAGAGTAGCGGCAGCGCGAATTTCACAATTGACATTCATTTTTATATCTTTTTATTTTTGTATCGGTTTACTTCCATCAACTTACCACATAATTTTTAACAAAATATAATTAAATTATAACTAATTAATTAATTAAAATATAATTACCACAAATATTTTTTCATTTTAAATTAAATATAATTTATATATAATTAATTGACTAATTACAATAATTAATAGATTTATTAATTAAAATATAATTAATTAATTAAGATATAATTAAATGTTATTATTAATTATTAATTATTGTTAAGTTAATTAAGTCTAGGAGTTGCCTATGACAAATACATATTTTATCATTTCTTAATTAAATATACTGAAAATATAGTTAATTAATTAATTAAAATATTATTAATAATCATTAAAATGTAATTATTTAATTGATTTATTAAAT
>JANQBM010046115.1:0-10078 GCA_025594535.1 Erythroxylum domingense | reverse complement strand
AATCCTTTTTTAATCCATCCCATTTATTCTTAAATTGTTTGTATTCATAATTCTTCTTAGTTTCATGAGCAAACTTTAAAACTATATTTTTCCATGCCCGTTATTTGTTTTGGAAGTAAGGTGGGGACATTCACACACACTTAATTTACCATATGGAGGTAGTGTCAGTCAAGTATGGCATATTGGAAATCCAACTAGTAAGAACACAAGTAGGTCCACTCTAGTGGCCTACTCTAAGTAAATTATACCCTCATGGTTTCTTACTAAACTAATAACAAGACTAGACTCCAAAGTTAAATTGACAATCATATTACTCATTAAGATTTAACTAATACAAGGTATAGGTGGTTCATTAGTCATTATATGATAGATGACAAGACGACATTGGTTTAGTAAGGACTCATGAGGGTATGATTTACTTGGAGTAAGCCACTAAAGTGGACCAACTTGTGTTCTTACTAGTTGGATTTCCAACATGCTATACTTGACTGACGCTGGCTCTATACGGTAAACAAATGTTAGTAAGGACTCATGAGGGTATGATTTACTTAGAGTAGGCCACTAGAGTGGACCTATTTTTGTTCTTACTAGTTAGATTTCCAACATGCCATACTTAACCGACACTGGCTCCATACGATAAACAAATGTGTGTTAAACTTTCAGCTTGCTTAACACATACAGGTACCAGAGGCAAAGAAGAGGGAAAGGCGACCCTCACTGGGGAAACTTCACTAAATTGAAAGACGGGAAAAAGACCAGGTATTTACTGAAGACTATAAGACGTACCAAAATGTAGCTACTGTAAGAGGCACGCAAGCCCTTAGTGGCATATATCTATAGTTACATCACTCCTGAACTAAGGTTAAAATCAACCCCGAAAATAGCTACTTTTGTAAAGAAAGAAATTGTTAAGCTTTCATTTTTCTTAACACATACAGTTATCGAAGGAGAAGAAGAGGGAGAGGTGGCCCTCGTCCTTGTTGTACTGGTCAAGACGGGCTTGATCGGGGAGGGGCGAGCCCTTTTTTCCATCTTTATCTACTCCGCTTTAACCATTTTTTCAATTTATCCTCACCTTTGTTGGGTTAGCCATGGTTGCATGCATCACATGCATGTGATGCATGCAACTCGAAAACTATAAGATCATACATGCATATAAGGATATGTAAAGAACATGAAATATAAAAACATTTTTACCTTTTTTCTCCTCTTTTCTTATTTCTTCTCCTTATTTAGGTTGATGCAAACACCAAACCCTTCCTTGATCACCCAAGAATATGCAAAGAAGGAAGATGAAACAATATGTAAGGTTAGAGCATCAAACTTGATGAATTCAAGTTCAAATAGGAGATAGATCAAGGATATCTTGTATGCATTTTGATTTATACAACAATCGCATAAATTGCATGAAGATAAATCAAGAACTCTTCTCACTCTCTCTAGAACACTTCTAGAACCCTTTCTCTATCACTTGAGTGTGTAATAAGTGAAAGAAGCTCGTGTACTAGTGCCCTCTGTCATGATCGTGGCCTCGCTCTCCTTTGTCCACGATCGTGGGCCATACACACTTTATTTTTCATCTGATCTTTTATACATGTAACCCTTAAATTCCTGGTTATTTTAGGCATTTAAATTAACTCTTTATTTAATTAAATAATGAAGGGTTTCATGATGCCAATTTTTTGGAATATAACTGGATTAACACACGAACTCTTCGATAGTTAATTATCCAACTTATAAACCTTTCCATAGACAATTACCGTACAATTCATCCTTTCACCATACTATAACCCTACTTGGTTCGGAGTATGGGCCATGTGTCAACTCCCACTAGACTGATTACATCACTTATAGTCCAAGTGATATTAGTTCTTGTCCTGGGACCTCATTACTCTTATGTGTCATTAAAGACTCTCTTTATGACACATAACTACTCTGGCGAGAGACTCCCGAGCAATGACTCCGATAAGAGGTCGTAGGTATCATCTCCTTTTATCAAGAGTGGTGAATCCTTTATTGACTACCCAATTACCTTCGAATACAAATAACTGTACCCAATCACCACTCTAAGAGCGACCTTGTCTTGAGGTAATAAGGAATGATGTCAAAGCACAGGATTCGCATCCAAGATATGCATGAGCACCTCAAGTCTAAGGATATTTACATCATTGTTATGATGAGATTAATCATTATCATTCGATAGATCAATCATATGATAATCTAATAGTGGGTAATCAGATGTACTTACTACTCTTAGTAAGCATCCACATGTTAACTATAAACAACTCATGCTTACAGTTTATGAGATCCATTGCTTGATTAAATCAAGGAGTATAACATGTGCTAGTCTGTCTGGATTAGTAATGTCTTGTCTTATTAATATTATGATTAGGGATTATTTAGATACTAACATAATTGCACATGATAGGAATCTCATTATCATAATCTCATCATTATTTCCTTCATGCTATGTTTTGTATCATGGACTTCATTAATTTTATTTAAAATCAATATCAATTCATATATAAACGAATATCAAATTAATGAAAAATGCCTTTCACTTTATTAATCAAAATAAAGTTCGTACAGAAGTGTTAAAGGTGATTGCCTTTAGAGCACTACTCTAACAATCTCCCACTTACAATAAAGTCAATCGCCTTTGTATCTAATACCATAAGCAAGTACACAAGAATCAAATTTTGCTTGAGGAAGTGGCTTCATTAAAGGATCAGCAATGTTCTAATCTGTGGGCACTCTTTTTATCTTCACATCACCTCTATCAATTATCTCCCTAATCAGGTGATATCTCCTAAGTACGTACTTGGACTTCTGATGAGACCTTGGTTCCTTGGCTTGCGCAATAGCCCTATTGTTGCACAGTACAATAATATTGGGTTTACTATGCTAGGAACCACTCCAAGTTCCATTATGAACTTCTTGATCCAAACAACTTCTTTTGCTGCTTCTACAGCTGCAATGTACTCTGACTCGGTCATCGAATCTGTAGTCGTCTTTTAGTTAGAACTCTTCTAACTGACTGCTCCACCATTTAGTGTGAAAACATAACCTAACTGGGATTTGGAGTCATCCTGGTCAGATTGAAAATTGGCATCTGCATGCTTGCTCACAACGAGATCTCCATTTCTATATATCAAGAATACATCCTTAGCCCTTCTCAAGTACTTTAGGATATTCTTCACAGCCACCCAGTGACCATCACTAAGATCCGATTGATATCTGCTCGTAACACTTAGAGCATACAATATATTGGGTCTTGTATATAACATAGCATATATGATTGATCCTACTGCCAAAGCATATAGGATCATACTCATGCGAGTCCTCTCATCTTGCCTCTTGGGACACAGATTTTGAGAGTTTTATCCCATTAGTCATAGGAAGAAACACTCTCTTGGACTACTCCATACTAAACCTATTTAGCATTTTGTCTTTGTATATTGACTGTGAAAGACCTAGCAACTTCCTTGACCTATCTCTACAGATCTTTATTCGCAATATATAAGTTGCTTCTCCAAGGTCTTTCATGGAAAAATTATGGGACAACCAAATTGTGACTGATTGTAAACTTGAGACATCATTTCTTTTTAGTAATATGTTATCCACATATAACACAAGGAATATGATAGCACTCCCACTAACCTTCTTTTACACATAAGGTTCATCAAGATTTTGTTAAAAACGAAACTCTTTGATTGTCTCATCAAATTGGATGTTCCAACTCCTAGATGTTTGCTTCAATCCATAAATGAATTTCTGAAGCTTACATACCTTTCTACCATCTCTGGATACGAAACCCTCAGGTTGTATCATATATACATCCTCAACTAGGTTTCCATTTAGGAAAGTCGTCTTCACATCCATCTGCCATATTTCATAATCATAATGAGCAGCAATGGCTAGGAGTATTCTAATGGATTTAAGCATATTTATGGGGCTAAATGTCTCATCATAGTCAACCCCTTGTCTTTGATGATAACCTTTAGTGACTAGCCTCACTTTATAGGTAATCATATTACCTTTTATGTCGATTTTCTTCTTGAAAATCCACTTTCACCCTATAGGTTTCAACCCTTCGGGTGCGTCAACCAAAGCCCATACTTGGTTTTCATACACGAAATCCATTTCGGACTTCATGGCTTGAAGCCATTTTTCAGATGCTGAACTCTTCAGAGCCTCTTCATATTTTGTAGGCTCATCTTCCTCTATGAGCAATATGTCATTGTGTTCGCTTACGGGAAATTCATATCTCTCTATAACATTGCGTATCCTATTTGACTTATGAACATTTTGTGTGTTAGAAGGTTCAACTATTGTCTTATCTCCATGAACAACAATTTTGGGTTCAGGAAAATGATTTGCATCTGTTTGAGCATTGTGAACTTCATCAAGTTCAATTTTGCTCCCACTGTCTTCTCATAGAAGAAATTCTTTCTCTAAAGAGACAGCATGCTTCAAGAAAAAAAAAACTTTTTTGGTCTAAAGCATTATAAAACTGATATCCAATTGTTTCCTTAGGATGTCCTATAAACAAACTTTTATCTGATTTTGCTTCAAGCTTGTCTGATTGAATCTGCTTCATATAAACCAGACAACCCCAGACTTTCATATGTGAAAGATAGGGCCTTTTATTAGTCCATATCTCATATAGAGTAACTTCAACTGCCTTTGAAGAGACTCTATTTGTCACATAAACAATAGTCTCGAGCGCATAACCTTAAAAGGATTTCGGTAGATCTGCTAAGCCCATCATCGATCTTACTATGTCTAACAAGGTTTGGTTTCTCCTTTCACCCACACCATTATGTTGTGTTGTGTAACATGGATTCCATTGGCATACTATCCCATTATCCCCTAGATAAGTTGGAAATTCCTTGTTTAAGTATTCACCACTTAGATCTAATCGAAGTGTCTTAATACTTCTACCGAGTTATTTCTCTACTTTATGTATAAATTGTTTGAATATTTTAAACGCTTCAAATTTGTATCTCATTAGATACACATACCCATATCGTGAATAATCATCGATAAAAGTAATGAAGTACACAAAACCACCTCTAGCATTAATGGACATCGGACCACATACATCAAATGTATTAGGTCTAATAACCCATTCATTCGTTCACTCTTTCCTTTAAAAGGTAACTTAGTCATCTTGCCTAACAAGCAAGATTCACATGTATCATATGATTCATAATCAAATGACCCTAGGCTACCACTCTTGTGTAGCTTAATCATGCATTTCTCACTTATATGGCCAAGTCAACAATGCCATAAGTAAGATGATTTTAAGTTATCTCTTTTTTGTCTTTTATTGTCATTGATATTTAAAATTGGATTAGACTTATCTAATATGTAAATTCCATTGCATAATGTAGCAGTACCATACAACATTTCATTCAACTTAATTGAACAACCATTGCTTGAAAAAGTTAAATGAAATCCCGCTTTATTAAGATATGAAATAGATACAATGTTTTTAGTCACAATGGGTACATAATAACAATTTTTCAAAACTAACTCTGGCCTATTAGGAAGATACAAAACATATGTCCCTACGGCTAATGCAACAACTCTTGCTCCATTTCCCACTCGTAGGTCTATCTCTCCCTTCTTGAGTAGTCTACTATCCCTGAGACCCTACATATCAACACAGATATGTGAGCCATATCCGGTATCTAATACTCAAATGTTATGATCAGAAATAGTATTAACCTCAATAACAAATATCATACCTGAAGTAGACGGCGGGGCATCTAATGCCTTCTTCCGCTTCAGCAACTCCAGATAAGCTTTGTAATTCCTCTTCCAATGTCCTTCTTTGTTATAATGGAAGCATATCCCCTTTGAAGTTATCTCCTTTTCCTTCTTTTTGGCTACACCTCCCATTGGCCTCTTGTACTTCTTCTTCTTCTTTTGATTATTCTTTCGAGAACCAGAAACAGAGTCCACCAGCATCACAGCCTTATTGTCTTTCTTAAAGTCTGCTCAGCTATTTTGAGCAGATTAATCAGCTCAGGTATTGTTGTGGATATTTGGTTTATTCGATAGTTAAGCACAAAATATGAATAACTATCGGTCAAACCAGTCAGAATCAAGTCTATACTTAATTCATGATCCATAATGAAGCCCAAAATGCTTAACCTCTCAATGTAGCCATTCATCTTCAGCACATACTGCACTGGAGATGATCCCTTAGCCATCTTAGAATAGAAAAGCAACTTCGAGGTCTCAAACCTTTCAGACCGAACTTGCTCGTCAAACAGTTCCCTCAGATGGTAGACTATGGTATGACCATCCACAGCTTTATACTGCTTTTGCAATTCTGGTGACATAGAGGCCAGCATTATACAGCTAGCCAGCTCACTATCATATAGTAGCTTCTTGTAAGCTATATGATCTTCATCAGATGCATCGGCAGTAGGGGGATCGGGAATTGGTTCCTGTAGGATATATCTTAGTTTTTTAGATTTGAGAACAATTCTTAAATTCCGTAGCCAATCCAAGAAGTTTGGTCCCTTAAGTTTGTTGGAATCTAATAGGGAGCGTAGATTCACACTAGAAGACATCGTGCAATTCAATGACATAGAAGAATGAGAGAAAGTGTTAGAATATACATTAATGCATATCGATAAAGGGCTTTAATTACATTCACTATAGGTCTCGTTATTCTAATTCAAATCCATAGCCCTCATTACGAATTTGACAAAAATTATAGTTTTCTTAATGGGTCGATATCTGATATCATCAAGAATGACCTTGGGTTTGCCCAATATGCCACTTTAGGTCAATCGGTAGGTATCATTCTTACCAATTGCATTCAATTATGAAACCATCGACCTGTTCCATCAACTTTTGATTTAGCACACTCATTGGGTCATCAACTCTTGATTTGTATACATCATATGTATATAATCCAACTTTGCCTCTATCACGTTGACCTTAGGTTTGGCTAACAAATCAATGCTTCCAGTTAGAACCAACCCATTAATCTAGAAATCTAATTTTCATAGTTTGAACATATTCGTGTAGAACGGGCTTGGGTTTGCCTAATAACCCAACCCTAAAATAACTCTGGTTCTCGCCATATCAATGGAAGGTGTAAGTCCTAATATTTTGGTTGAGAGATTTGTCCTTTAGTCTCATCAATACTTGGATGATCTTGATTATGTATATCACATATACATTTAGATTATCGACAACTCAATTGAATTGAGCCTATGTCCATAACTACCCTTAAAATATATCTAATGCATGTATCATACAAAGGAGGTTAATTTAGGTTATGACTTGACTATACATCTAAAGTTCATGATTCAATTCAACTCTTAAACTTAATCGGGTACTAGTGTTAGTCTTGACTAATTCGAATTATGAATATGATTCAATTAGGAACCCTAAAATTTAATTATTTTGATGTCGAGATTAAACACTTTAATCTTGGTTTTTATGCCTTTATTTAGTTACACTAGAAATGCTATGCTCTACTTGGATTAATTCTAAATTAATCTTTAGGGTTTCCAAAATTCCTGTACATCAATTAGTCATCTATAATATCCCTACGTCATCTCAAATTTATCTAAACAATTTCAGCACATGTCAAAATTATCTTGACGGCTAAAATCATCAAGATAAATAAGTTAACCTACTAGAAACTAAAGGGACCTACTCGATGTTCGAAAAATTTCCAGAACCCTAATTTCAAGCACATGCATTAAGCATGTTATTGTCATCAAAAAATATATTTCTTATCCCATAAAAACCTTATTTAAGTCTCAGAAATGAAATACATACATTATAAGTCATTTAGTAAGCCAACTCCATCAACTTTCAAAAAGTTGACCATTGTTGACTTTGACTTTATTTTTTAATTGAATCAAATTAAATTCTAGAGTCTTATACATATTCTAAATATGTCTAATAAAAAATTCCAGAAGCTAATTCTTAGGAATTATTTATTAATAAACAAGAATAAGCCAACACATCACATGTGTATGACTCACATTACTTCTAACACTAGTAAAACATTACATCATGCATGCACAAGATAACCACTTTAATAAGTGTCATGCATCTCATAAACGTGGAAACATCTCATCTTGTATATGCATGCATAAAATTTATAAAAACAATTTTTATAAAAATTAATATAGAATTTACATGCATGCATGTTCATCATATTTCTAGAATATCCAAAACTTCATACATGCATTAGGCTGAAATTAAATTCATAATAAAATAGAAAATGACATGAAATTGTAGTTTCTTTTACAGAAATATAATACAACACCTTATAAACATTTCTGTGAAAGAAAAATAGCAAAAAAAATTTTAAATTATTATGAAATTTTCAAAACAGTACATGCATTCAGTTTTTCAGAAATTCCCATAAATTAACATATGAACAGTCTGGATATTAATTCTAAAAAAAATAGAAAATGACATTAAATTGCAATTTCCTTTATCATAAACATAATATAACATCTTATAAACATTTTGATGAAAGAAAAGCAAAAAAAAATTCTACAATTTACATGAATTATTCCAAAACACCATACATGTCAGTCACAACCCAGCAAACACTTTGCACATGTTCAATACATCATCTATTCATGCATAAACTTACTCTGATACCACTATTGGGTTAGCCATGGTTGCATGCATCACTTGCATGCAGATGCAGTGGAAGTACCGCAATCAAGATTCCAACACCATGATAACCCAAAATCCACAAGATCATACATGTATGCAAGGATATGTAAAGAACATGAAATATAAAAACATGTTTTCCTTTGTTTCTCCTCCTTTCTTGTTTCTTCTCCTTGTTTGGGTTGTTACAAACACCAAACCCTTCCTTGATCACCCAAGAACATGAAAAGAAGGAGGATGAATTAATATGTAAGGATTTTAGAATACCAAACTTGATGAATTCAAGTAGATGTTCAAATTGAAGACAGATCAAGGTTATCTTGCATGCATGTTGATTTATACAACAATTGCATAAATTGAATGAAGATAACTCAAGAACTCTTCTCACTCTCTCTAGAACACTTCTAAAGCCCTTTCTCTATCACTTGAGTATGTAAAAAGTGAAAGAAGGTCATGTATATAAGTGAAGAATTCACTTATGTACCATTTCATGCCCTATGTCATGATTGTGGCCTGGCTCGCCTTCGGCCACGATCGTGGCCCTATTAGTCACGATCGTGGCTTGCTTAAAATGGCCATACATACTTTGTTTTTCATTCGATCTTTTATGCGTGGGACCCTTAAGTTTTCGATTATTTTAGTCACTTGAATTAACTCTTAATTCAATCAAATCATGAAGGGTTTCATGATGCCAATTTGTCAGAATATAAGTGGATTAACAAACGAACTCTTCGATAGTTAATTATCCAACTTATGAACCTTTCCATTGACAATTACCATGCAATTCATCCTTTCACCATACTATACCCTACTTGGTTCGAAGTATGGGCCATATTTCAACCCCCACTAGACTGACTACGTCATATCTAGTTTAAGTGATGTTAGTTCTTGTCGTAGGAACTCATTACTCTTATGTGTCATTGAAGACTCTTTTCATGACACGTAACTGCTCTAGCTAGAGACTTCTGAGTAATGACCCCGATAAGAGGTTATAGGTATCATCTCCTTTTATCAGGAGTGGTGAATCCTTTATTGACTACCCAATTACCTTCGAATACAAATAACTGTACCCAATCACCACTCTAAGAGCGACCTTGTCTTGAGGTAATAAGGAATAATGTCAAAGCACGGGGTTCATATCCAAGATATCCTTGAGTACCTCAAGTCTAAGGATATTATCACCATTGCTATGATGAGATTAATCATTGATATTCGATTGATCAACCATATGATAATCTCATAGCGGGTCATCCGATGTACTTACTACTTTTAGTAAGCATCCACTTGTTAACTCTAAACAACTCATGCTTAAAGTTTGTGAGATCCACTGCTTGATCAAATCAAGGAGTATAACATGTGCTAGTTTGTTTGGATTAATAATGTCCTGTCTTATTAATCCTATGACTAGGGA
>JANQBM010046051.1:0-10082 GCA_025594535.1 Erythroxylum domingense | reverse complement strand
TTTCCTCTTTCATGTAGTACTTTTGTATTAGGTTTTGACGATGTACGTATGGGAATTGTTGAAAAATACAATGTAGACAATCAGGTTTTTATGAAATGAGATGAGGAAAGAGTTGGTTTTTTTTAAAATATTGTGGTTTTCATATGATACTTTATAATGAATAATGATATGATGCCATGTGAAGTTAGTGTAGTGTTTGAACGTAGCTCACCCTTATCGTAGGAGATGTACCGGAATGACCTCCGGGCATCCCGTTGTGTATCTTGCGGTAAGGGGGTTGCTACACTCTCCGTCTGGTTCTCCACGTCTAATTATATAATTGCGTTTTAAAATAGACATTGCCTATGGTGATGTCCAATACTGCTGCTAAAGATTCCATACTTCTTCATATATATAAGGAGGTCATACACCAATCTTGTATATCACACCAAGAAAGTCTCTATAACGTGTACGAGCTTGCCTCTCCCATACTTTATAGATAACCATGTCAAATTTGGAATCCCAAAAAACGTTCTTTCAGAAGAAAAAGGAAAAACATATCCTAAGCACTTAAAATCTACAATATTTACCTAATTAATGTATAAAATTAATTAAATAAAAAATACAAAAGAATATTTTTTTTGTACCTCAGACCTTTGATAATAAAATTCCTTTATCGCCTGAGAGATATTCTTCCATATATAACCCTTAAGATCAATCTTCTCTTTGAACTTGAATGTCATGTTTCTTGAGCACATTCTAGATGGAACCAACCTAATATAAAAGCAATTTTAGATCATTTTCAAGTTAAAACCTATAACTTCAATATAAACCTGTAGTGTTTCATGTATTTTCAGTCACAAATTGTTGACAATTGTGATGTAAGTTCTTCCATCAACTCCCTTAGTTCTAAGCTAGAGGTATAAGAAAGTGTTCCTAGGGTTTATTATGCAAAGAATTGTCATGTCAATTACATCAATTTCTTATGTTAATACTAAGTTTGAATTAATCACCACCAGGTTCAAGTCCTTATGTTTCAATTTAAACAATGCCCACACATAAACATGCAATCTATTAAACCCTAGCCTAAAATCTCATCAATCATTGTTATAGGTAAAATTGCAATGAATAACACAAAATGTATCACATTGTAGACATTACTTAGTTGAACGACTTACCTTGATCGACGGACAATCACAAACTACAAAGAAAACGAATGAGGTTGGACAATTATCAACGCTCTTCAACACAGAACACAACCTGTAAGAACTACAATATTAATCCCAATTATTGAGTGTATTATGTCATTTTGATAGCATATTTTGTTGAACTTTGAAATATAGTTGTTGAACTTTGAAATATAGTTCAACATTAATCCCTGTTAATGACTATTATCAAGTAAATTGACATAACTTGATGCATTTTATGTTTCAACAAAATTAAGGACATGTGGAACTTTTTTTAGTTTTATTGCAATATAATTGGCCTTATCTTAATTTTTATACATGACATCTTTGTTAGAAATGATTTGTACTATATTTGATTGGTTGAGTGGAATATGGATCTTTATATTATAAATTAGAATTTGAATATAAAAGATCTTTGAGATTTATTTGTTTTATCTTTTTGGCCCCTCAATGAAATAAATTATAATTAGATGAATTATTTTATTAGGTTTCTCATATTTTAGCACTATGTTAATTGTTTACCTTTGTGTTGTGTCGTAAAATTTATGGTTGTATGTTATAGTAGTAGGTTTAAAATTTCTTGGGCATCTTATTAATGCTACTATAAGTTTTAGTGTTTTGGTTAATGTTCATAATGAATTAAATGAAAATTTTGTCAAGACTTGATAGGTGATGTTGTGTTACTTATCTTTGTTTTTGGTTATTTATGTTGGACCTCGTTTCTGGAGCCCAACTATCTGGAATATCGAAAGATGTGAACGTATTATCCTATAAGGTTATTTCCATGGGATCACTCTAGCCAGAACTAGTTCAGATAGTGGAATCATAAATTGACTTCTTCAGAAAAATTGTAGCTCCATGTCTCTATTTTATTTTGAAATAATAATCATCTCATTCGGAGCTCTACAGATCAAGATATGACTAAAATACCGAAGTATGTTTAGTAAAACAACCAATTCATGCTCTTTCAGTCATTTTCCTCACTTTCTCTCCATCACTCTTTTTCGAATCAACCCAAATGGATACCAAATTTTTATGGAGAGGTATAAAAATATGTTAGGAATCTATTAGTTCAATAATCACTTCATTTGGAGATTAGATGATGAAGTTATGGCCAAAAGAGTCAAACCTGATTATGTCCTCAATCATATTGTACCTATCTTGGGACAATTAACATAACTTTCACTAGAGATATCGGATTAAGGTTGTCTTAGGATAGATTTGAATAGGAATTCTAGATCTACTACTTTTATGAAGACTCCCAAAAGAGATGTTACCATTTTGAGGGTCAAAACACAGGCCGTGTGGAAACACACGGGCAGACCGTGTAACCCACGGGTCTGGTGGCCTTTTCATTTTTGGAATACACGGTCAGTGTTGATTTACATGGCCTGACCGTGTAACCTTTGGAGTTTTAATGAAATTTCACTCTTCAAGACCTCTCCAAAGGATCGTACATCCATTCTAACCGCCTCTCACTCATATTCTGTCCAAATTCAACTCTTCTAGTGCGATATCACTTCGTTATTTATAATAGCTCTGTATATACATCCTATGCGACATCGCCAAATTATAAAGATCATATCTCTTAACTCCAATATTAAAAAATTTCATACTTTACATCGTTGGAAAGATAGAAAGATAAGCTACACTTTCATGAAGACAAATATGGCTAATTCTACCTAAATAGATACACTTTTTCCTTTGAGTTTAAAACATGATTTCTACACCTATGAAAGCTTGCAAAATGCAATATCTGTTCATATATATTCAACTGCTAAGTACTTTTGTTAAACTCTTAAATCTCACCTCAAATGATTAATCCCATACAACCTTTCCGATCTCTAACATGCTATTCTAAAACAAACAATAATTTGTTATCTCAACGAAGAAGAATGTGCACATACTCATTCCACTTCCACAACCATCATACTCAACCTGTAAAATAACATCATCATACACAACAGTAAATCCTCAAATTCTCACTCTCATTGCTAAGTAAAGTAAATATTTTGAGCAAGCTTTACTTATATATTAACATATGCATCACTAACTTAAAACAAAATGCAAAGGATGTTCATGTTTGATATGCCTATAAAGTTATCCAAAATGTTCACTAACTTAGTACAAAAGTCTCTAATTATCTTGGAGTTTCCGATGCCTTGCAAGGATTGCTAACCGTCTCATTTTGTACCTGAGAAGTGGAAAAAGGATGGGTTGAGCTACACGACTCAGTGGCTAATATATTTATAGCCATCGGCAATCGACTAAAATTCAAGCATATGCACAAGTATAGCTAGCAATTCAAGCATTCTCAATCTATTCTAACAATTCAAGCATTAATCAATTTAGCTAAAAACTCATAACACATAACATAGACTTTAACCATTAAACACAACACTCAAATGCATCATACTTGACAATTCAAAGATGCAATACACAAACAAATGGCTTGAGAGTTCTATGCAATGAAACGGAGAAATCGAAGTTTACACCGTGAATAAAACGAGCCCAATTTCTTAGGATTTCATAGCCTCAAGCGGGTAGCTGGAAGAAGGCTATAGGTTATCGTGCATGTGACTAACGAAATGGGTTTCTTTCTTGCCCAAACACAAACAAATTTTATGTTCAATTCAGTTAATCACAAATTCATAATTTCATGCTTCTTTTACTTTTTCTTCTTTTCTTTTATACAAATATTATAACCTTTTTCAAGGCATAACATAATCGTAATTCATCATGCATTTTCAAACATTCATAACGATTTCAATTTCAAGCAATTCAAATGCAAGCAAATCAACATACACACACATAGGCAAGAATTTTCCTAATTACACAATAACTTGAACACATTACCCACATAAATTATTTGCAAAAATCCAACTCAAGGTTATCTTTCCTCTTGCTCTTGGGTAGGATTCTCTTGGTTTCCTAAAACAACCAAGGTTCCATTCAAAACAACATTCTAATAAAATTCATAAACTTCAATAATCACAAAAATGCAATAAACACAGATTAAGCTCAAACCTAACCTACCCATAGTCCATCTAGGTTAGAAAACCCAAGACCTAGTTTAGAAACCCTAGTAATCAAATGGGTTCCTTCTTCCTCTCCTAGTCTCTCTCTAATCCTTTCATTCTCAACGCAAGCCATTTCTTTAATACAGCAAGAAGAAAGGATGATTAACTTAACAAGCTTGATTTTTCTTCTTCCCACGTTTTCTTTTTCTTCTCTAACTTCTCTCACGACCTTCTTCTTCCCTTCTTCTTCTCTCACGTTTTTTTCCTCTCTTTTCTCTTCTCTTCTATGACTCTCTCTTTTCTTCTAAATTTTTAAGACAACTTTTATCCTTGTTCTCCCAATTATGCCCTCATCATTTAATACAATGTCCATTTACCCCTTCTTTTGTCTTTATCTACTAACTCCTTAAGTTAACTTAATTCTAACATTTCCATATTAATTCTAACTTAATTCTAATCTTTCCATCTAATTCTAATCTCTATTCATGCTTACTAAATTTAATAACCCAATTCTAAGATAAATAAATAAACAAACAAATCGTAATTAAATAATTAAACAAATAAATCGATAATGATTGAAAAACTTTTTTTGGGGTCCAACAATTTGGCTTGATGTTTCTTAGTATAAAAGTTCACAAGGTTCTTATTTATTAGAAAACTGAGTTAGATTTTTATTTAGTGACATGATGACTATACTTACAATATTTTAAGAATATACTTTTTTTGATAGCATTATAAAATAATTTAAAATTTTTATTTTAAAAATCCATTACTTTCATTTTATGTTTTATTTTGTCTAAAATTAAAACATCTTTCTCTTGCTTCAAATTCCAAACTCTAGCAAACTCACTTCTTTAATTTAGGTCTAATTTTAAAATATGTTTTTTACTTATAAAAAGTTTTAGTCAATTTTCTATTCATCGTTTAAGTACATTAAAAAGATCTTAAAACATAAATATCCAATTTCTCTAGTTTTCAAATTATTAGCTGATAATAAATTATTATAAATAAATCAACATAGTTTTACAAATCCTTCCTGAATCTTCATAGTTTTACAAATATTTCCTAAATCTTTTCTTCCTCAAACTAATCCCCTCAATTCACTATATTTGTTTCAAAACCTAAATAACAATTATGGAATCTTTAATACCTTTCATCGAACATTTCATCTCTAAATAACATTTCATCGAACATTTTGTAGGCAACCTGAATTCATCTTTAAATGACCAAAAAACCACTATATTTCTCCATCATTCACCAACATAAACACGTTCAAACACATTTAGTTTTGAAAAAAAAGGACATGAATAGCAAACCTAAATTTTTGAAAGCACTTCCAAAATGTCAATTGGATCTACCAATTTTATCAAATGTATAGAATAACAGATGCCAGTTTATTGAAAGAGAAAGTACTCTGGAAACCAAAACATGGTACAATCTTGTTGAAGAAATCAGATAAGCTTATTGAGATGAAGGGGTCCAACAAAACCAATGCAATCGTTAAATACCTACACAAAACAATTGAAATCAGAACATTGCAGGCATATTTAGACATGTAAAAAAAATCATGGAAGTGAGTAAAGATGAATACAAACAACTAAGCATGGAAGTGAGTAAAGCAATAGTATTCAAAACTTGGGTACTTAATAACTTGAATAAAATAGAACTCCTACTCAAGCAATGAAGATTCTGAGTTAAGTCAAATAGCATTTCATTTCTAGTTAACTCCAACATCATAAAGAAATTAAATACAACAACGATTGCTTTAAGTATCTCACAAGATGTAAATGAATTTGTAATCCAGAAATCAATTTGATCAAAATTACAAGACACAAAAATAAAAGATGTCTTAGGAAAGATATGGTATTATAAGAGATTTTTATTTAGAAAATTTCCATAATTATTGCATAATTAATTAGGCTTAAGCATAAAACATGTCAAATTTAATTAGAGTGATTGATATGTATTGTGACAATTTATCCCTTCCTTTTAAAGATGAGTATTTTGTATTATATTTTGATGCTTCTTGAGTTGGTCTAAGGTATGTTTTGATGCAAAATGATAAAACATTACCTATTTATCAAGGTAACTTAAGCTATAGAAAATGGAGATCATTCGTGAAAAATCTGAATCTTTGGAGGTGTTTAAGATTTTCAAGATTAATGTTGAGCTTTAAAAGGGGAAGAAAATCAAGGTAGTTAATTCTAACTGAGGTGGAGAGTATTATGGGCATTATGATGGGAGTGGAAGGAATCCAAGGCCTTTTGCTAGATACTTGTAAGCATGTGGTATTGAAGCAAAATATACAATGCCAAGAACACCTCAGCAGAATGGAATCACTGAAAGAAAAAACTGCACACTTTTTGATATGTTGCGGTGTATGTTGATTCATTCTAGTTTTTCAGAGTTTTTACGAGGAGAGGCGTTGAAGATAGATGCTTATATCTTGAATCAAGTACTTAGCAAGTCAGTCCCAAAACCTCCATATAAGTTATGATCAAGTAAGAAACCAAGCTTGCGCCATTTTCATATTTGGGGATGCAAAGTAGAAGTGAGGCCCTATAATCCACAATCTAAGAGGATTGATCTGAAAATTATTAGTGGCTACTTTGTAGGCTAAACTGTCGGATCAAGGGGTTCTAGATTCTATTGCCCATCTCACACAACCAAAATTATAAAATCAGATAGAGCTGTCTATTTTGAAGATGAAGTTAGTTTAAGTCAAGGGTCAAGAGAAATTATATTTAGGGAAGAACGCATTCTAATCCCTATACCCCATCACTTCCACCCCTACTGATTACCCAGTGATTCAATAGGTTCCAGTAGAATCTTATGATGAACCTCATAATCAAGCATATGATGAAGTCAATGATACTGGGGATGATGAAGTTGTTTTCAGGAGATCACAAAGAACACATAGACCTACCATTCCTAATGACTATATTGTTTATTTATAGAAACATAAGTTCGATTTGGGAGAAAATACTGAACCAGTCAATTTTCAAGAAGCCACGAATAGTCCTTAATTTGTGTTATGGATGAATGCAATGGAAGATGAGTTGAGTTCCATGTCACAAAATAGAGTTTAGGAGTTGGTTGAACTACCTAAAGTTGCAAACCCATTGGGTGCAAGTGGTTTTACAAAATCAGACATGACTCAAGGTGGACAAGTAGAAAGGTATAAGGCTAGACTTATGGTTAAAGGCTATAGCTAGAGAGAAGAGATTAATTTCAAAGAAACCTTCTCACCAGTTTCGACCAAAGATTCACTGCAAATCATCATGGCTATAGTTGCTCATTTTGACTTGAAACTCAATCAAATGGATGTAAGGATCGCCTTCTTAAATGGAGATCTATATGAAGATGTTTATATGACCCAACTAGCTACATTTGAGATTAATAGTAAAGAACACTTGGTTTACAAGCTCAAGAAGTTTATCTATGGGTTAAAACAAGCATCAAAGAGGTGGTACCTCAAGTTTGATATGGTTGTCACTGCAAATAACTTAAAGGAGAACTTAGTTGATCAATGTATATTTATATGAAGTTCAGTGGGAGCAGTTTCATTTTTCTAGTACTGTATGTTGATGACATTCTACTTTGTTTTAATGATATTAGTTTATTATTTGAGACAAAACAATTGTTATTTAGCCATTTTGATATGGAGGATCTTGGCGAGGCCTCTTATGTACTTGGAATTCAGGTTCTCTGAGATAGAGCTAATGGGATCCTTTGATTTTCTCAAAAGACTTACATTAATCAAATCTTGAAAAGATTCAATATAAATTCTTGTTCTCCTAGAAAGGCACCAATACTGAAGGATGACAAATTCTCAAAAGCCCAATGCCTATAAAATGATAAAGAGATAGATGAAATGAAAATCATTCCTTATGCGTCATTAGTAGACAGTCTGATGTATGTTGAAGTATGCACATGCCCTGATATTACTTTTGTAATAGGCTTGTTGGGAAGATACTTAAGTGATCCTATTTTAGCCATTGGAAAAGGGCTAAGGAAGCCATGAGGTATCTTCAAGGTAGTAAAGATCATATGTTAACTTATCGGCGAACTGACACTCTTAATATAGTTGGGTTTAGTGATGCTAATTATATAGGATGTGTCAATGATAAAAAGTCCACTTCATGCTACATCTTTATGATGGCTGGAGGAGCTATATCGTGGATAAGTGTCAAACAGACACTCATAGCATCCTCTACCATGGAAGCAGAATATATGGCGTGCTATAAGGTAGCTTTTTAAGCAATATGGCCGTGATATTTTATTTCAGTATTGGGTATTGTAGAGTCTATTTTGAGTCCGCTGAAATTGTATTGTGATAACTCCACAACTGTAGCTTTCTCCAAGAACACTAGAAGTACTTCTCGCTCAAAGCATATTGATACAAAGTACTATTTTGTTAAAGAGAAAGTCGTTAAATACCTCATTACTGTTAAGTATATGCCTACAACTAGCATGTTAGCAGATCCACTTACAATAGTCTTACCTACATGTGTGTTTGCAGAGCACATCTTCTGGATGGGATTGTTAGGTGCCTAGCTTGATAAGATTAGTGGGAATTTGCTATTTTGTATTGAAAATATTAATACTTTGTACGGATTGCTTATGACTTATATATATGAAACATGCATAATGATGTTTGAAGTCACTTCTTGTTAATATTGACATATATATGTTGATGTATATATGTAGTTTAGTGAAATACATATATAAACAGAGACAAATGCAAAGTCTCAGTTGTTGTATTGTATACATGTTGTTTTAATGATTATTATTGTATTTGAACATCTCCACGGCCAAATCATATATAGTATATATAGCCTGTTGATATAATTTTGCATATGATTTATTTGACTTCTTTTAGATGATGGAGTTTAGTATGGTGGTTTGATTATATTGTCCAAGTGGGAGAATGTTAGAAATATGTGGACTAATATAATTGTAACATCAATTCCATATGCATGACCATTGATTTATTTGCCTAAAGTATGTTTAATAACCATAATGGGATGTTATTAATTTGCTAATTGCATTTGAGGCACATGGTAGTACCTAATAACTATATGCTGACCCATTAAACTATAGTTCATAACATCCTTGAATTAACACAATTATCCGTTTCTACTCTTTAGTGTAGAACGTGTTATAAGATATAACATATGGTGAGATTGTGTGCATATAGTGTTTGGGTTTGAAAATAGAAAATTGAGTTTTCTACCATAAGCTTCCTCTTTTACACAATGTTTGTTGATATTGATAGGTTGTGGTGTCCAAAATTGTAACACCCCATTACCCTAGGGTACGCACCGGGATGCCCGTAGGTCATTCCGACACATATTTTAAGATAAGGGAGCGCTACGTGCAATCACTACAATACTCCACATGGCATCACATACAATTAAATAATAAAAGCTGTAACTGAAAATCACAAGATTTTTAAAACCGAAAATCTTCCTCTTTTCATTACTCAAAAACAACAGTTTATACACCAAACGTACAGTCTGTACATACAGACAACCCTAATACAAATAATATGAAAGAGGAAGAAATACAACTCCTAACTAGGTCATCCCAAAAATCTGAAGTCCCAACTGACCCACCTGTGTGCTATGACCTCTCTCGCCAATCTGATCGACACAGTCTCAGAGTAGTCCCTCTGGAGCTAGGAGCCTAATCTCTTGGTCCTAAAAAATAATTTGCAATTTTGGGTGAGTTTGCGAACTCAATGAGGAACCATCATTGATGGTCCACTCAATTCATGCAACACATTAGGCATGTAATACTTATAATTCCACATAATTAGAATTATCACATTAGTCACACAGTATAAGGCATTAAGCCTTATCACAGGTATTGCACATTATCACATAATCAAGGT
>JANQBM010046016.1:0-10084 GCA_025594535.1 Erythroxylum domingense | reverse complement strand
CAGTATGTTGTACTAGGCTTTTGGGATTTTTGTACAGATATTACAGTATGACTGATGTACAGACTTTTGTTTTTGATTAATGAAATGAGGAAGAGTTTGGTTTTAAAAATCTTGCGAATTACAATTTCTGTTTTAATTATTCAAATTGATATGATACCATGTGGAGTAATTATAGTAATCGCACGTAGCGCTTCCTTATCATAGAATATGTACCAAAATGACCTACGGGCGTCCCGGTGCGTACCCTGCGGTGAGGGGGTGTTACATTACGGAATCTACGTAATGCATTTTGTTGCTTTAGGTCTAGTCTTTCTGAGTTTACCACAATTGTGCAACTCAGTATTTAAGTAGTAGAGCATAGTAGAAAAGAGGGTAAGGAAGGATAAGATTGAGAGAGGGCAAAAGGCAGAAAGTAGAGAGAGACACTAACTGGCAAAGGAAGCAAAATACTTGAATAAACTCTTTTCTCAATACTACTAACAACGGATGGCCACATTTTCTGTGGAATAAGTTAATAGTCTTAATATGGAAAGCTTTAAAGTTGGAACTCATGTTTAAACTTTCACTTAAGATAAATCTGCTCAAGTCCATTAATAACAGTACTGTATTACCTTGTTCATGATCTTAGGATTCTGAGGGTTGTTTAATTTGTCACTTCTCTTGTTAAAAATTGATTATTTTTTTTTATGAATTGACTGAGTTGTCTTATGTTTGATTCTGTTTTTTTTTTTTGGTATGGATTGATTGAGTTGTCTTATGTTTATTTTGAACCATGTTTACCATTTAATACTTTGTAAAAATTTTTATGGTTCATATCACTTATACGTGGTTACATTTAGTGATGGAAGATTTAAACAATATGAACGATTCCAACGATTGTGTGGAAATAAATGAAAACGATGGGGTATGGAATGATACTATAGAGATGTATTTAATCTCCTTGATGGTTGATGAAATGAAGAAGGGAAATCGAATGACTACTACCTTTTCCAAATCTGGTTGGAAGAGTATTAAGGCAGGGCTTCAAAGAAAATTCAATAAGGAGTATATTAATATTCAATTGAAGAATAAGTATAATGGATTAAGGGCTAGATTAAAGAATTTCAAGAACTTATTGAAAGAAACAGGAATCGGCTACAACTCCCTTACTGGTGAAGTTAATGCTACAAATGAATGTTGGAAAAATCTATTTAAGGTAAAATATGTCTTTTTTATTAATATATCATATTATGTAATATTCATTCTTATATTCATTTTTCATCATTATAGGTGCTAAAATAACTCACAGATTCAAGCAAAAAGGATGTAAGGAATTTTCAGACTTGTGTCATATTTTTGGAGATCCTACTGCAACTAGTGTGCATGCATATCCATCAACTAAATCTCCATCAAATAGTACAGAAGAGGAAAATGAAAATGATGTTGATGAAGATTTCTCGTATAATGAGAAAGAAGATCAAGATATAAGTTCTATATTTTAGAGAAAGAAATCTCCTAAGAACAAGAAAGCAAAGAAGACACATTCTGACATTGTAGAAGAGACCTTGATTGTAATTGGTGAACAATCAAAAAGGAAGAATGATTTATTTGCAAAAAAACTGAGTGAAACATCATCCACTGCAGAGAGTAGATCTCAAGAGTGAAACATAATGATGGAATGTATGAAGTCCTTAGATGAATTGCGTGTTGACGATGTGCAATATGGAAAAGCTATAAAGGCTTTACATGATTCTCCACTTTATAGGGATATTTTTTTGAAGATGACAAATACAAGGAAGTTGCATTGGATTATGTCGCTTTAGTTATATTTTCATGTTATTGCATATTGATTTCTTATTAATTTGACACTTTTATTTTAAACATTGCTCCATTGTTTGAACATTTTAAGTTTGTGAGTTGTATGAATATTTGACTTAATGTATGAATATTTTGTCTACCTTCGATTAACTTTTTTTATTAAATGTTATATTAATTATTTAATATTGTCATTATAGATACATGGACTTCTTATCAGATTTCGAATCAGATTCTAATGATGAACGTAAGAAGGTAATCATTATTTCTCTAGTTGGGGGAGAGAACAAATATTTTCACTTATAAAAGCAACCATGTAGAACTTCTACTCTACAAGGTCATGATTGGATAATGAAACTTTTGAATGGGAATCCTACAAGAATTTATGAAAACTTAAAAATGAGAAAGATAACTTTCTTGAGCTTATGTGATGAGTTGAAGAGTTTAGGAGGCTTAAAGGCAACAAATTATTTGACTGTGGAGGAACAAGTAGTAATTTTCTTGATGACTATAGAGCGTAGTGAGACAACTAGAGTCAATACAGAACGCTTTCAACATTCGACCTGGACAATTTCGAATTACTTTCATAAAGTCTTATATGTAATTAATCGTCTTACAAAACGATTCATTACTCCACCATCTTTTACTAATACACCTCCTGAGATTCAACAGAATTCAAAATTCTTTCAATATTTTCAGGTACATTTATATATTTAATTATTATTTTAATTATGTTCTTATGATTAATAATTACTTTAATATGTATTTTAATTTTAGGATTATGTAGGAGCAATAGATGGTACACATATTGATGCTCATGTTCCGACCAATGACCAAATATCATACAGTTGCAAAAGAATTAATCCAACCTAAAATATTATGTGTTATTGCTCATTTGACATGCGTTTTACATATGTAATGGCTGGATGGGAAGGTACTGCAAATGACTCTCGAGTTCTTTTAGAAACAGTGACAAATCTAGCAAATCAATTTCCTATGCCTCCATAAGGTAATATATTATTTTAAATAAACATAGTAATTATGATTTATTTTTAAATATTTTTTGTTAATATTATGTTCTTTATATATTAGGCAAGTACTCTTTGGTTGATTCAGGCTACACTAATATGCCTAGATTTCTTTCACCATACCGAGATAAAAGATATTATTTGCGAGATTATAGAGGTAGAGGAAGACCTCAAGGTCTACATGAATTGTTTAACTACAGGCATTCTTCATTAAGAAATGTTATTGAAAGATGTTTTGGCGTTCTAAAAGCAAGATTCTCTATATTTAAAAATATGCCGAGTTATGATATGAAGAAACAAAAATACATCGTTATTGCTTGTTGTGTTATACACAACTATATTAGAATTTATGGACAAAATGATGAATTATTTAACTGTTGTGCTGAAAATGAAGAACAAATTAGGGAAAGTGCAAATAAAGATGTAAGTTCTCAAGTAGAGTATAACATCACTCCAGCACAACTTCGAAGTATGTCTTAAAAGCGAGATGAAATTGCTAGGCAAATATGGAGTGATTACATTATTTCTAATTGATTTATGTTTCTTTTTGTAAAAGCTAGTACTATGATGTTATTTTCAAGAATTATAGTATGATGGACATATTATTGATTAGAATGACTTAATATACTTTATAATTTATGTCATTTTATTATATACAAATGTGTAAGTTTTTAATAATATTTGATTTGCATATATTTTAATTTTAGCTACAATGATAATTAATTAATTTAAAAATATATTGTATTATATTATAATTATTACACATAAGAGTATAATTACAAAAAAATAGAAACAGGATGATAAAACCAAACATGTTTTTTTTTTGTTTTTTTATTACAAATCTCAACTAAACAAGTTTTTTTTTCAGTTTTTATATTACAAATCTCAACCAAACAGGTTTTCGTTTTTTTAAGGAAAAAAACAGAAACCAAAAATAGGAAATAGAAACTAAAAACAACAATAGAAAAACAGAAGTGGAATCAAACAACCCCTAAGTTGTCAGAGAAACTTTGAAATGGTTGAGCCAAGATAGTTCATTAAGGGAGTATTTGAGGCAATTCACATATTTGATATTAGATATGAAAAACATTTCGAAAGGAGGACAAGTTGTCATAACAAGCTTGCAAGGTTGGGTCTAAGTTAAGCTTCAGAAGCAAAACATGAAGAACCTTCCTAGTATAATAACGACTACAGTTGCCTTAGTAGATCTCGAAATGCCACCACCAATTCGAACTAGCAGAGAAGGTAAGAAGAATTTTAGAACATATAATGATTAAGAGAAAGGCAATGAGAAGACAAGCGAAACTCTTACCATAATTCAAATAAACAATGAAAATGAGATATTGCTTATTTCACTTATGAAGAGACATATTTTTCTCAAGAATGCCTGAAATAGAAAGCTAGTGAGTAGAAAATAATTTTTGTAATTGCTAAGGATTAATGGAAGAAAGGTTAGGACTTGATGTATGAAATAGAAAGCTAGTGAGTAGAAAATAATTTTTGTAATTGCTAAGGATTAAGGGAAGAAAGGTGAGGACTTGATGTATACTTGAATAATTATGTTACATTAGGCATAATAAGTCTTATAAAGGAGCATCCAAGTAAAAAAAACAATGAGAAAGAGAGGGAAAATGGTAAATGGGTTACATGCTTATGAAAATGAATACTTATCTTCAAACTTTTCCTAAGGAGTTCTCAAGGAAATCACTCATAGAAGAATGTCTAAGAATTATTTTAATGAGGATCTTAAATTTTTTTCAGTGCAAGTGGATTATTGGACCCTCAAGTCTAAGATTTAGAAATGTGCAAGTGTTACTGAATTATAACTAATGCTTAGAACTGAAGTCAATACGAAGATGGAATATTCGTAAGAAAACAAAGAAAATACCTACTAGTAGGCCAGAAAATGGGAAAATATAAAAAAAAAGCATAAGCAAGTGTTAACACTTAGAAAAAATATTTAATGATGGACGAGATTTATATGTGAGAACCAAAGATGAAAGGCAAAACTAATTCATACTAAGATCAAGGGTATGTGAAGGCAATTAACTCTGGTAAGTAAATCTATAAGTTTTATTATATAACAGCTCGAATTGTTTCTAAATTAGATCATAAAGCAATATGAATGTACCATATGCGTGCTTGGATATATCATACATAAATATGGCTTGGGATGACAAAATCAAAGTCTTATCAAGGCATGTATCTTTAAGAGGTGATGATGTGGTGATACATGAAAATAACATATAAGTAGTGGGATAAAATAGTGAGAACTTGAACCTAATTCCTAAAGTGATAAATATAAGTACAGTTGAAATTCCTATGGAGGCCAGATAATGTGACAGAAAAATATGTATCTTCCAAACCGTATTTACTATATATTAAAGTGGGGTTAGAGGCAAAAAGGCATAATTCCCTACTAACTTAGGGGAGTTAGCAGAAGAAGTGGCAACTTAGAGGTTAAAGGATGTCTTATAAGCTTACATAAAGACATCCTATATAATATATTTTACACAACATTAAATACATCTAATCATATGTAAAAGAGTAAAGTTTTGAGAGAAATTTCTTATTAAGAGCTTTGAGTAAAAAGATATTGAGTAGTTGTTTTATAGCATGCTTCAAGTTAGAAGTAACTCGAGTTGTTTTCTATTTTATTATATGAACATATCAATAAACAATTGGCTTTAACATATCTCTCTTATTTATCTTTTGAATGATTTATACTAAACATTTGTATTTTAAAAGTATAAGTGAAACACCAAAATATGAGTGGTATGAAGAATTTGAAAAACAACAAACTTGTTGGTCAACAATCATGAAGAAAGATTGAGTTAGGTTTTGATGGACTTAAACTTAATTGCAACACAAGGAATTCAATACTTTTATTTAATTTTGATGTGCTAAAAAATGTTATCGTGAAATCAATTATAATGAACAAATAAGTTAAAAAGGTATTAGAATAAAGTCCCAATCCCACTTGTAATTCATTGTTACAAACTAACATTGACCGATGCGTTATAATAACAATACCAAAAGCATATAAATATTGCTTTTGAAAACCCTTTCATATACTTCTTGAACTTTTCCCATCAAAATTTAAGATACCACCATTAGAACTCTACAATGGTATGAAAATCAACAATATCATATTATATAATTCAATAGAAAGATTTAGGCCAATAAAAATTCAATTTAAAACTCGCTTTGTTAGTAATTGACACAAACTTTATGCCTCGATAACATCAAGTAATGAAAAATTAAGATGAGATCCTTTAAGATTACACAAGGTGATTTAGTCTAGAAGTCATACAAGTACTTGATCTTTTTACCTTTACTACAATTATCACTTTTGAGATAGGGTTCAAGAACACTAATTATTTATTTTTCATAGATGAAGATTCTAGCTTTTTGGGTCTTGAGTATTAGTTTCATGTGTTTTAGTATAAAAAATATGAACAGTTAGGATTAATTTTAAAATATGTGATAGGTTTGTGATATGATACTTAATAATATGCTAACTGAGATTTAATATTAAGAAAAATATGATCAAGGATCATTTTATCAAATAGCTTGATTAAATAACTCAATCACTAAAGTAAACTAAGAAAGATATAAATTGACACACTCCAAAAAAAAAGGGATTGAAAGTGATAAGTTCCTAAGGTTTGATTGTCATTAGTAAGCTAGATTAGATCTTAAGATCTTTAAGGAACTTAAATTAAGAGTACTCTAAAAGGATTAAAGAAAACTCTCCAAATGTTTTGATTAAACAATAGCGATGATATGTAAATTACAACCATGAGAAGCCTCTTATCGTATAAAACCTTAAAAACTAGAGTCTTATAAAAACAATTAGGATAGAAAAACTCTAACTAATTGAAATATATGTCTGACGCTTGTCTTAGAACTCATAGTGCCAATTTTATCCTAAAACTACCAGTGTGTGAATCAAACATGAGTTCATCATCAGTTATAAGTTTGATTTTAGGCACTACTTTGCTTTTTCTTCTCCAATCTACAAATCTAGTGCATATTTGACGTCTGACACTAGTGTAGCTCTGGTGCTAATAACATTATGTTTCTCAAGCTTTTAAATGTCAAAGCAAGATTGGCATTAGTTTTCTTCTAACTTATGTTGGCTATGTTTTGTAACCTTAATCTTCAAGTGAATCCAAACTCAATATCCAGGTTTGAATATAACTTCTTTCCTTTTTTGTTAGCTTACTTAATGTATTATTGGCTCCTTTTCTCAATGTTCACCTTTTCCTTCTTGTGAACCTTCTTCATTAATTTAGCTTTCCTTTTCCAACCATGCTATCTCTTTCACTTAAAAGAATAATCATATGATCTAAAAGAGATAACATAAATATGTAAATAATTTCAAGTGGAGTAAAACCCGTGGCATTATGAACAATCATATATAAACAAATTCAATAAAAATTAAAGTCTCCTTCTAAGTCCTAGGTTTCCTATTAATAGTAGTATGCAAAAAAGATCATTGAGTTTTATTAATCACCTTAATTTGTCTATAGGTTTGTGGATAGAAAATTATAGAAAACAAATTTAGTTCACAACTTTCCTTATATAGTTTTCTAAAGATATCTTAAAGAAATTAACATATCAATATGGTATAATAGTTTTACAAATTTCGTGCAATCTAACAATCTTTTTGAAAAATAATTTAGTAATATAGTTCATAAAATAAAATGCGTCACTTTAGAAAACATATATACCAATATAAAAATTGAAGCATTGCCACTTGTAGGCTTAGGTAATCTTAAAACAAAATATGTTAAAAGATCCACCCATAGTTTATAAGTTATAGGTAAAAAGGTATATAAGCTATGTGGTTATACTCTAGATTGGGACTACCTATAAGTAATATATTTCTTAAACACCCTTTCTATGTCTCTCTTCAAATGTGGCCAAAAGAAATGCTTGCTTAAAATCTTGTAGCCTTTTTAACTTCAAAATGTACCATCAAGTCTCTCCTATACAACTCTCTCATAAGCAACTCCCTTGAAAAATCATAAGGCAAACCTAATCAGTTCTTTTTAAATAAGTGCTTTTTATACCTATAAAACTTTCCAAATGTAGAATCTTTACATGCTTTAAACATATTACCAAAATCACGATTATTAATATATAAGTCTCTAATATGCTCAAACTTCATTAATTTAGCATGCACAGTACTTAATAAGATATATCTCCTAGATAATGCATCAATTAGTATTTTTTTCCTTTTCTTACTTATACTTTATTACATATGGAAAAATCTTAACAAACTCTACCCACTTGGCATATCTCTTACTTAGATTACATTGATCTTAAATATACTTTAATGACTCATGATCCATATATATCAAAAATTCCTTAGCTCACAAGTAGTGTTTCCAATTCTCTAAAGCTCCCACTAGTGAATGTATCTAATTATTATAAGCTGGGTAATTTAATGTCTTCCTACTAAGCTTCTCACTAAAGTATGTTATTAGCTTTTTTTGTCTTACATTAACATTACTTTAATCCCTACATCTAAAGTATCACACTCAATTACAAATATGTTGGTAAATTTAGGTAAAGCTAACACAAGATCCAAACTTAACTTCTCCGTTAATATATTATAGGCCATTTGCTAATCTTTAGCCCATTTAAACCTTACACATTATTTCAATCAAAGGTGCAACAATTATGCTCAAAGTTCTTAACAAATCGCCTATAGAAACTAATCATCCCATAAAAACTCCTAATATCACTCGAAGTTTTAGGTGTTGGCCACTATCTAATAGCTCTCACTTTCTCATGTACCTATATACCCTTCACACTTACCATATACCTAAGAAATACGACTTATATAGCTCTTTAAGTTACAAAACTTTTCATTATATAAGAACACGCATAAATTTTCCTAGATGCTCAAGAACATCATAGAAGTAAAACTACAAATTACCTAAAAACTCATGAAAAATATAGTTCATCAAACTTTGGAAAGTGTTATATGTATTATTCAAACTAAAAGGCATTACTAACCATTCATATAGCCTATTTTTAGTTTAAAGGGAAATTTCCATACATCTCATTTTATAATCCTAATTTAATACTAATAAGATTTTAGATAATTTTAGTATGCATACTTTATACAACCCATCAAGAATATATATCAAATAAGGAATAGAGTGTCTATAATTTACAGTAGTTTTGTTGATAGTGAGACATTCCATACACATCATCCAAGATTTATTCTTCTTCATCATTAGCAAAATAGGAACAACACATAGGTTCTAGCTCTACTCATATAAGTATTCTCTAATAGTTCCTTCATTTGCTTTTCTATCTTTTTTATCTCCTTCAAATTTGTTCATTAGGCTAGTTGGTTTGGAATTTGACCACCCAAAATAAAATTAATTAGTGCTCAAACCTTCTAATAAGTGATAATCCACTCGAGATATCCTCTTAAAATATATCCTCATATTCCTACGAAAGAGATATAACACCACTAAGAAAAATAACGTTAGCATCCACATCATTAGAAAGGAAATATTCTTTATAAACAAGAAAAAGCATTAGATACTTAGTCAAGAATGCATCTCTCATATTCCTTACGCTCATTACCAAGCTCACACTTTTCCTCATATGTTTATCTCTTATTTTTGCTTTATCCAAAGTGTTTAAAATTTCTTTTAGAGTTTGCACTCAATTTTTTCTTATCAATCTTTTTTACTCACTTTATAAATTTTTTTATTAATTTCATAAACTTGCTTTAGTGAAAATGGAGCAAGAGTGATTGGCTTACCCTCTATGGTGAAAAGAATGTAACCCATTTGCGTGGGAACTATATTATACAACACCTCATTTTTTGTGATCACAAGTTTTCGTGTGCTAAAGTTTTACTATTTTAACCTCGATAATACCGCAAGCGCAAAGATCGTTCACGTAGTACCTAAGGTATCGATCCCATAAGGAGGGTTAATCTAGTCTTAACGTTGCATTTGGTTGCTGTCTTCAATATGCAGAGACGGAACGGAACAGAAATTTGGAGACGGAATAGAAAAAAAATTGGAGACAGTAAGCTGTTTGGTTATGATGGACAGAACGAAAAAAATTGTCTTCGTCTGGAGGACAGAAATGTATTTGGTTGCAGTGGACAGAACAAAAAAATAGTATCAATGACAAAAATGCCCCTGCAGTATAATATGATCGGAAATATGTAATTCATTGATTATTTTATAATTGTATCAATATTTATTTTAAGTGTATTTGTA